>MU737894.1:0-11269 GCA_026770625.1 Nicotiana glauca | reverse complement strand
TCATATTCCTTTTCAAGAAGTTGGCCCAAACTTAAAATATTACTTTTTAATTTTGACACATAATAAACATCTTGAATTAACTTGTGACTACTATCTTTACAGGAGATCAGAATCGTACCTATCACTTCGATTTGAACCTTTGAGGTATCTCCAAAGGACACATTACCTCTCACTTTTTTATTGATCTCCACATATTTCTCTTTGCATTCACACATATGATTGCTTGCTCCATTGTCCAAATACCACGAGCTGTAATCATCTCTGTCTTCTTCCTTGAGTGCCATCAACAACGTTGACTCATTTTCTTCTTTCTTGTCATCAACAAGGTTAGCCTTTTCTTCAACATTGCTACGACATTCCCAAGAGTAATGGCCAAATTTATGACAATTATAACATTCAATTTTTGATTTGTCATACCTTTGTCCATTATTTTCGTGGTAGTAGCCACATCCTCTTCCTCCTCTTTGTACACGACCACGACCTCTGAATGTTTGGTGGATTTTAACTTCATTGTTGAAGTTGTTACCATTACTTCTTCCTCTTCCATGACCTTCTCGTCCTCATCCTCGTCCTCGTCCGTTTCCTCGATAGCTTATTTCACCTCCATAATCCTTGAAGGATGCCTGAGTTTTAAGAAGTTGCTCCAATGGCACTTCTTGTCTCCTTTTGATCTTTTCTTCGTGGGCCTGTAAAGAACCTTCCAATTCCTCCACCATCATTGAGTCTAAATCTTTACTCTCCTTACTAGCACACACCACAAAATCAAATTTAGGTGTTAAAGTGCGAAGGATTTTTTCTACCACACGGACATCTTTTATATCCTCCCCGTATCTTCTTAGTTGATTTACAACAGCCTTCACTTTTGAAAAATAATCCGAGATGCATTCGGATTCTTTCATTTTTTAAACTTCAAAATCAGCCCTTAGAGTTTGAAGTTTTACCTTTTTCACTTTGTCAACTCCTTGAAGAGAATTTTGTAAAATCCCCCAAGCTTCCTTTGAGGTAGAAGCATCTGCTACCTTCTCAAACATGGTATCATCCAAACATTGGTGGATGAGCGTGAGGGCTTGTTGATCCTTCTTCTTTGTCTTTGCCAAGACCTCTTTTTCATTTTGAGGCATAGCTTTCTCATTATCGGGTTTTGTATACCCTCTGTCTACAATTTCCCATACATCCCGAGAGCCAAGAATGGCTTTCATACGTAGACACCATTTCTCATAATTATCTTTTGTGAGACGGGGATACTGAAAAGATAGCGGACCATTATTTGCCATGGCTCTGATACCACGTTGTTGGGAAATAATAAATAATCCCGCCCAGGAATAATATCCACAGCAAATAATAATAACACAAGAGAGTAACAATGACACCAAATATTTTAGCGGGGTAAAATACAATACCCGAGTGGAGCAATATTACCACTATAATATTACAACTCAGTAGTGTCAAGAGACTACTACAACTTTGAAAGAAATAACACTCTTTATTTAATACACTTTACTACAATATTACTACAACTCACTAATTATCTCACAGACAACAATCTGTGGATTACTCTCACTAACTATATGTTGCTTCTCTCTTTATTTTTGGTGTGTTTTAAAAGAGAAATGAAGCCTGCTATTTATAGGCACATTTTCACCAACCATACCAATTTGATTGGTTAATCAATGTGCAAATTCCAGCACCCCAATCTTGAAAAAATCTGAAGTTTTTTCTCCCGTCCATCACTCCTCTTTCTTTTCCTTTTATTCAATGTAGTAGGTGAGTCAATCACTCCTCTTCTTTTTATTTTATTCAATGTAGTAGGTATGGACTCCACAGTTACCACATGCGGAACCATTGTCCCTTGGGGTTCCAACATCACTGTAATTACCGCTAGAAGTGATAGTCCAACAGGAACCAGGAGCAGATGCTACATAAGCACTTGATTTTGGCTAAGTTGCTCGGATTCGGGCGCGGGTATACGGATTTTTATTTTTTTTTAAGCCAAAATCCAGGATTGTCCTGGTGTGTTGTATATATGAAAGCATAACAAAGGTGGACTTGGCCATAAACCTTTGAATACATCACTACATACACGTGAGGCATCTCTAGACAACATGCCTCCATCTTCTAACTACAAAGGAAGATTAACTGATAAAGAAATTAGCTTTGTCGTATTTCAGTCTTATACTCGGCATTTGACATTTATCAAGTTGAAATGGTCCCTTTATCATTTCTGGAAGTTGCTAAAATGTGTGGTAGAAGGATCTTTCTTCTAGTGTGGTTGCTAACTTAGCCAATCCATCTGCTACCCGGTTCGCTTCTCGGTAGCAGTGAGCAATTTTGANTAAAGTGGTGGTGTGAATGGAAAATGAGGGAAGAATGTGAAAAGGCAACTTTAGCTTTTGCACTTTGTCCCTCATTGGTAAAAGACAAGCATTTTGTTGGTTTTAAATATAGAAGCACTTCCTTAAGCTCTTAAAAGGAGATAAGAGGAAGGGGCCTCGCGCCGCCGTCGTCGCTCTCTCGGCTTCGGCTTCGCGGCTTTGGATTCGGTCAATTGATATGATTGATTGATAATTTTTTGTGACCGTTATTTGTAACGAGATAAAATTAATTAATTTTTCATCTTTAATTTATTCAAATATTCCCGCGTTAATTAAACAGCCATCAGAAAGGCTGTCTTTCACAAATAGCCACCTGCAGTGTGAAAAGCCACTTTTGCACCCTTTCAATCCAGAATTTGTTGGCTATAAATAACCAGCCATTCCTTCAGAATTTTTCACTCTGAAATTTTCTGCTTCATCACCTTCTTCTTTCTGCATTATTACTTTAAAACAAAGTAAGTTCCTCGTGTGGTTTTCTCCATAACTTTTGAGTTCGCCTATAACTTAGTGGTTTAAAGTGCCGCTACCGCTAAGTTGGAAGTTCCGTTCTATCCTGGAAAGAATTTATCCGTCAACCTTGGGCAACAGTGAGGGGATAAGATTCTTTACTTGTGGGCTCGGAACATAATTCTGCCAATTTCTGTTGATTTTTTTTTTTGGTTTCGTCACTTATAAGTTTTAATAACATCTTCTATAAGAGATTTGAGTTTCATGTTGTTGGTGACTTTGTCTTTGAGCATGTTGGCAACCATTAAGGAATCAATTTCCAAAGATAGGACATTGTATCCATGTTGCACACACCATCTTCCTCCATAGTTAACTGCTAGAGCTTCTGCATAATTATTGTTGTTGCATCTTACAGGTATAGAGAATGCAAAAATGAAATCCCCATTCTCATCTCTCACTGTACCTCCAATCCCCGCTTTCCCATTTTCGTTTATGAAGCTTCCATCGGTGTTAAGTTTTACCTCCCCTATGGGAGGTTTCAACCAAACCACCTGTTTCCAAATTACAGTAGGCTTCAATTTCTCCACCACCTCACACAGTTCAACCCAGGGCATAGTCAGTTGACACCTTGGGAAGGCCTTGTTCAATGCCGCACTTATAATCCAGTAGATTTGGTTCTTCATTCTAGGTATATAGAGTTTCTTTTGGTTGCCATATCAACAGGCACACCTGTTCCTCCATACCTCCCAACAAATAACAATAGGAACAATTTGGCATAGGAACTTATGAACTTTGTTCTTAGTCCTAGTTTGCCACCACCAACTCAAAAGTCCTTTGATAGGCCATAACTGATGTTTGATACCCAGAGGCTGCCCAAAAAATTTCCATAAATTCTGAGTAGCTTCACTGCAAATAAATACATGATGAATAGACTCCCTCTCTGGAGCATTACAACATGAGCATCTCGATACCATATGTTTACCAAATCTATTTATGGTGTCATCAAAAGGAAGCTTTCCCCTAATTAATCTCCACGACAAGAAGGAAATTTTAAAAGGATACGGGGACAGATCCGAGTATCAGATTCGGCAAAATTTAAATTTTATGATTTGGGGGTGCGGATCCGGATATGGATACGGGTGCGAAGATTCGGCTAATAAAAATAGAGCTATAAAAATATTGTAAATTTTGAGAGATTTTCTGTGAAAAACTTACATGAATACTGTAGAATTCAATCTTTCATTCTCCAAGATGGACATTATTCTTTCATTCTCCTAAATTTATTTTGTTTTTTATTTTGAGAAATCAAAATCTCAATTTTTCTCTCAAATTTGTCGATGGACTCCAGTCAAAGTGTCCGAAGTAAGTTGACCGATCCGGGACGTATCCCGCTCCCGCTCCCGTCCCGGTCTCGTATCGGGACGGGGACGGTGTAGACGTGTGATTTTTGACCCTCCCCAAGATTTTTCACATTTTTAGTGTGTAAATATTTAATTTAGGCCTATATAGCTATTTCAGCTAAATTTTGACTCTTTCACTTTATTTTCATTACAAAAATGAAAAAATCCAAAAAAAAAGATATATAAATTTTAGTTTATGTATTTCTCATAAACTTGAAAAATACAAAAATAGCACCTTATTTCTAATCTTTATATAATTTCAAAAATTACAAAAAATAGTTTCATTAATATTTTGTAGTCATTTTAATCTTTTAAAAATACAAAAATAGTACTTTATATTTTTATCTTTATATAAAACGAAAATTACAAAAAAAAAACGTTTTGTTTTAATTGTTAGTCTCATTTTAATAGTTATTTTGCTTATGTACCGGGCAAAGAATAATATTCGGGTTCAAACTACCTGTTTTTAACCCTAATTTTCGGACCTAGCCCATAATAATCCGAGCCCACCACACGTGGGGGGACACACGTGGGGGACACAGACATAGCACGAGACAGACCCATCACTCTTGGTTACCCAACCACGTGAGACCCATGACCCTTGGTCTTGACTCCTTCACAATTTTTGAACACAAAATACATATACACATTAAACACATGGATAGAAGAGAGAGAATACACGGGAGGAGCTCACGTTTTTGGGGCAGGACTGTTCATCCCCTTCTTCATTTTTTGAAGAAGGGAAAAACCTAAAAGATATACACGACCAAAACCTCTAAAAAACACAACATAAACCACCCCCACCCCTGAAGCCAAACCAGCCTTCACTGCCCAAACGCTCACCAAAGTAGCCTCCAGTCGTCTTCCTCCCATCGTCGACCAGCGACGTCGACCACCATATCGATCACCAAGCAGACCAAGCAGTCACGACCATCGTCATCACCTCCAGCCAAACGTCCCTCAAACCATCCTACTACTGCTTCGTCTTCTTCGTTGGAACAACCAGCAACTTCCGCTCCAACTCACGTCACTGCCCAAACGACACTCACCAAACGACCCCTTCAGCTCACGTCACTGAGTCCATTCTAACATATTTTGTTTTGAATTATTGAGAAAATTGAGGTGGTTGGTTTGTGATGAGCCAGAAAAAGAAGATCCAGGAAATCGGATTGTGATCCACGACAGTTACACCCAGAATATCGCGCAAAATCCTTCACCTGCACATCATGATGCACACTTTGTGGGGATGAGGCCTGATGACATGGAGTATGAGAATCCACTCGGGAATTTGCCGACTGAAATGGGAGAAGGCTATAGTGATTCTGATAATCAGATTTGTGGCTAAAAGTCAGGCTTGTCAATTGGAGAGTCATGAAAGAAGGAATCTTGGTGGCTTATCTTGTTGTCATTTCTGTTTGTCCGGGTTATTTCAAGGTTGTAATCCAGATATCGTCTTGTAATTCAAACCCTTCTATCATTCTATTTTGTCCAGTTTTCTGTTGGTCGTAATACCTCATTTAGTATTGTCTAGGTTTGTTCACAGGGTCTTACCCCAGTTTATTATGTTTGTCGTGTTGTTCGAACCGTCTCACTGTCTAATACAATTCTCTGTCTTCCGTTATTTCTAGTTGTTTTTTTAGGTTTAAGTCTTTTCTCTTTATAGTTCTTTCCTGTCAACTCTAGTGACATGACATGCGCGCATAATATGGGCCTAATCTTAAAAGTTAATCACAAAACAATTGAAAGATGACCGGGGCATTTAAAGGGAATGAGAACGGTTTGGGATTATTTGGAGCCCGAATCATGTGAAACTGGGGAAAGTAAAAAGAAAACCGTTAAAGGCAAGTTGGCCATGTTGATATGGGGGTCGTTCGTGGTAATGAGAGTGTTTCCCAACAGTGCTTTTAAAATATGACGAATGTTAATCGTGTTGTTTGCACTTGGTATGTTTTGAAGATTGGAATGACAAATGCATTTTGTTCTGCTACCTAAACACTTTATCCTTCGTTACCCCTTTGAGCCTTATTTGATTTCTTTCATATCCCTCCTTCGGAACCAGTAGCAAAAACTAGAAACACAAACATGTAAGATAAAGAAAAAAAAGGAAAAGAAAACACCAAAAGCAAAAAAAAAAAACCACAAAAGAGAAAAAGGGAGAAGAAAAAAAAGAAAAAAAAATGATAAGTGAAAAGAAAAAAAAAGAAAACTAGAACAACGAGGAATTAGGAACTACGTTTGACCTGATTCCTCAAAGAGGATACGTAGGCGCTTCACGACTTGGTCATAATTTTGAAAAAAAAAGAAAAAAATTAATCAAAAATCCCCAAGCCAGAAACTGGGGCAAAAGTTGTGTTTATTATAAATAAATCTAGTTCCGAAGGTTGTAGTTTTGAACCCAAATTGATGTGTTTTTGAGCCTTCAAGTACCCTTTCTTTCTAGCCCTATCCAAATCCTACATTACGGTCCAAAAAAAGACCTTCTGATCAGTCTTCAAAAGAGGCCAAGTTAGGCAAATGCAAGAGGCTTATCAGAACATAACACTCTGATAGCAGAAAAGACTCTGATCCCGAGCAGAAAAAAATATGAGAGTCTCAGTGGTAACACCCCCAATCCCCAGCTGAAAAGTAATACAAATGAGAGAGTCTTATCAGTGAAAACCTTCACGGGCACCTTGAGGCGATTGAAAGCTGAGAGAAAAACCAAAATGAGAGAGGCTTGATAGTGAAAACCTTCGGGCACTACAAGTCAAATAAGGGTGAGAATCAGATGGGGAATCACCAAACGAAGATCTTGAAAGACGATTAATGACGGAGGATAGGCCATATGTGCATGTCATGACCATTAGAGTCGGTATCCGCGTTTGATAGGTTTTTATTTTATAATTTTTCTTTTTAGAGAGTCATCCTCTCCCTTTGTCTTTTATTTTTGTTTCCTTTTATCTTTCTCCTTTCATCAAAAAATTCCCCAGTAGAGTCTGTTTGATCAGAACAAGTTAGAAATGACTTCAAAATTTGCCATCAGCTTTCCAATTATGCAAGACGGAATATGATTGGTACACCCAAGTGGTATAAGTCAGGAGGGAACAAGCGCAAGGCCAGTGTCCAGAAGGATATTCCCCAGCAAGAGGAAATTGACAAAGGGGTGGATCAGTGTCAAGGAGGATACCTCTATCATAAAGCGAAGGTTAATGACCTCAAGACCAAGGCCAGTAAGACTTAAAGGTCGGGGAAATGCCCGTTCCCTAGATATGCAACAAAAGAAGGGGGATATCCCCAGCAGAAAAGGTATTTCCAGTGACAAGGATGAACGAAGAAAATGGTTCATCAGTAAAACATGCAAGATCCTCACACAGAGTCACTGTCATAGGAATTTGGCTGGTCAGGATACAAGTGGAAAACAATAGTGAAATTCTTGTGAATAAGGAGTAGTCAAGAAGGTAGGAAAGACGATGAAAGGCAGGGCAAATCATGCTAGGACCAGCAAATAACATCCTCCCCAGCAACTTTTGGAAGTGTAATGAAACGCAGAGCAGGGAAGGAGAAAAGGAGAACCATCCCCAGCAGGAGCATCACAACCAACCACCGCGTTTTAAACTAACAAATTTTCTTTGATTTGAACCAGGAAAAGGAAATGACATTGATGGCGGAAAGGCATGCCACGAGCAAGATTATCAAACTGGGGCAAAAAATTTTCCTTTCATTTGGAAAATTTTTTGGAAGACAGGTATCCACTTGGGGAAGAAAAAAAAATAACACCAGTCTTGAGGGAAGTGGGTTTAGAACCAATGTTATCCCCAACAGTGTTGAAAGAAGGAAAATAACAAGTTTTAAGGAGTTGTATCCCCAGCGGATAGAACAAAGGGACGAAACTGGTGTTCAGAAAGAGTAAAAGCCAGTGTCATCCCCAGCAGCTTCCAGAAGAATGAAGCGCCAATTTTGAAGGAATAAAATTCCCCCAGTAATGTTATCCTCAACAACGTTATCCCCAGCAGTGTTGAGAGAAAATAAAAGTTTTGAAGAGAGTAGTTTTTAAAAAAAAAAGAGAAGAAGAAGAAGGGGAAGAAAGGAAATTCCCCAGCAGTATTATCCCCAACAGGTAAGTAATTAATTCCCCAACAGTGTTATCCCCAACAGTGTTATCCCCAACAGTTTCAAGGGAAGACAACACGAGTTTTTAAGGAAAGCAGTTATGTAAGAAGGTAATTCAGGAAGAAGGAAATGGTCCATGTATAGGAGACGCACTTCCTAAATTAAGATTTCATTCATAGGAGACACACTTCCTTGTTTAAAATCATTAAGGTTTCAGCCATAGGAGACGCACTTCCTAAGTTTATTTTACCCATAAAAGACGCACTTCCTAAGTTTATTTTTACCCCTAGGAGACGCACTTCCTAAGTTTATTTTCAGCCCATAGGAGACGCACTTCCTAAGTTTATTTTTACCCCTAGGAGACGCACTTCCTAAGTTTATTTTACCCATAGGAGACGCACTTCCTAAGTTTATTTTTACCCCTATGAGACGCACTTCCTAAGTTTATTTTCATGCATAGGAGACGCACTTCCTAAATTAAGAATTCATTCATAGGAGACGCACTTCCTAGTTTAAAATCATTAAGGTTTTACTCCTAGGAGACGCACTTCCTAAGATTATTTTTACCCCTAGGAGACGCACTTCCTAAGTTTATTTTTACCCATAGGAGATGCACTTCCTAAGTTTATTTTCATGCATAGGAGACGCACTTCCTAAGTTTATTTTTACCCATAGGAGATGCACTTCCTAAGTTTATTTTCACCCATAGGAGTCACATTTCCTAAATTAAGATTTCATTCATAGGAGACGTACTTCCTAGTTTAAAATCATTAAAGTTTCACCCATAGGAGACGCACTTCCTAAGTTTATTTTTACCCATAGGAGACGCACTTCCTAAGTTTATTTTTTACGCATAGGAGACACACTTCCTAAGTTTATTTTGATGCATAGGAGACGCACTTCCTAAATTAAAATTTCACCCATAGGAGACGCATTTCCTAAGTTTATTTTTACCCCTAGGAGACGCACTTCCTAAGTTTATTTTTACCCATAGGAGATACACTTCCTAAGTTTATTTTTATGCATATGAGAAGCACTTCCTAAGTTTATTTTTATGCATAGGAGACGCACTTCATAAATTAAGATTTTACCCATAGGAGACGCACTTCCTAAGTTTATTTTTACCCCTAGGAGACACACTTCCTAAGTTTATTTTTACCCATAGGAGACGCACTTCCTAGTTTAAAATCATTAAGGTTTCACCCATAGGAGATGCACTTCCTAAGTTTATTTTTATCCATACGAGATGCACTTACTAAGTTTATTTTCACCATAGGAGATACACTTCCTAAATCAATAGTTCGGTCATAGGAGATGCACTTCCTAGTTTGAGCCATTGAAGTTTCACCCATAGAAGATGCACTTCCTAAATTTAAATTCACCCATAGGAGATGCACTTCCTAAGTTTATTTTTACCCATAGGATATGCACTTCCTAAGTTTATTTTTATGCATAGGAGATGCACTTCCTAAGTTTATTTTTATGCATAGGAGACGCTTTTCCTAAATTAAGATTTCACCCATACGAGACGCACTTCCTAAGTTTATTTTTACCCCTAGGAGACGCACTTCCTAAGTTTATTTTTACCCATAGGAGACGCACTTCCTAAGTTTATTTTCATGCATAGGAGACACACTTCCTAATTAAGATTTCATTCATAGGAGACGCATTTTCTAGTTTAAAATCATTAAAGTTTCATGCAGAGGAGACACACTTCCTAAGTTTATTTTTACCCCTAGGAGACGCACTTCCTAAGTTTATTTTTATCCATAGGAGATGCACTTCCTAAGTTTATTTTTATCCATAGGAGATGCACTTCCTAAGTTTATTTTCACCATAGGAGACGCACTTCCTAAGATTATTTTCACCATATGAGACTCACTTCCTAAATCAATAGTTCAATCATAGGAGACACACTTCCTAGTTGAGTCATTGAAGTTTCACCCATAGGAGACGGACTTCCTAAATTTAAATTCACCCTTAGGAGACGCACTTCCTAGTTTAGTTAATTCCAGTTCAACCATAGGAGACGCATTTCCTAAATCAATAGTTCAGTCATAGGAGACGCACTTCCTAGTCTTCTTTTTTGGTTATATTTTATTTTAGGAAACACACTTTCTGAATTGAGATTTCACCCCTAGGAGATGCACTTCCTAGTTTGAGACATTTAAAGTTCGACCCTAGGAGACACACTCCTAGTCTGGTTCATTGAAGTTTTACCTATAGGAGACACACTTCCTAATCAAGATCTTTCAAGTCATTCTCATAGGAGACACACTTCTTAGTTTTAGTCACTGAAGTTTTCACCCCTAGGAGACACACTTCCTAGTCTTGGTTATAAAAAATTCACCCCTAGGAGACGCACTTCCTAGTCTTGGTTATTTAAATTCATATTTAGGAGACGCACTTCCTAAGTCTGGTTCATTCACGTTTTATTTAGCAGACGTATTTGATAGTCAAAATTCTTGGTTTTACTCGTAGGAGACACACATCCTAGTCTAGTCTTTAGTTTACTCTCATCATTGCATCAGTAGTAGAAGTGGTCTACAATCTTGCTAACGACTCACAAATCTTCCTGGTACAAACTAGGGAAAAAATTTCGTTTGTTTTGTTTGTTTTGATTGTAGGATCTTGCCCGGAGAGCGGAGGGTTACAACAAAAATCCCCAGCATTCAATCCAAGTTAGAAGTAGCAGAAGCTCGGCTCAATAATGTGAGTCAACAGTCTGAGATGATCAACAGAAGTTAGTCACAAAAAAAAAGCATCCAATATGCAGAAGTGGAGAAAGGATGTGGTCTGCTCAAGACATAATCGAGGTCACAAGAACTGCGAGTCGGGTCCTGATCTAGAAAGTCGAAGAAGGATGAACTAGCACCTACAACTAGTAAGTATCAAGGTTCAAATCCAAAGTCTTCATGAAGCACCATTCAAGACTCGAGACCAAGCTTCAGAAGACTTATA
>MDKF010020108.1:0-21791 GCA_026770625.1 Nicotiana glauca | reverse complement strand
ATGGGCTACAGGGTCGCCATGTCCATCATAAAGATCAAACTTTGGTAGCTTGAAACCCGCAGGCAGTTGGACTTCCGAAAACAAACACAGGTCTTTATAAGCGACACTCACTTGTCCTCCGAGACCTTGCATATTTCGAAATGATTGTTCCAAGCTTTTCACTTTACGTATCATCTCCTCCTGCTCGGGGTTTTTAGGAGGCTTTTCTTCCTCAGCTGATATATCAATAAGAGGAGTATAAGAGTATGGTTCATGAGGTTTGAAAGTAGGCTCGGCGGATAATAGTGTTTTTCTTGAGTGTGGAACTAGGGTTCACTCGAAGATTTGTGTAACATGGCGGGCGGAGGAGCCACGTACACAGGAGCAACTGGTGGTGGAGGACATGGGATCTGCTTTGGTGGTGGAGATGGTCGTGTTTGGGAAGTAGTTGCATAGTATGGCTGGTAGGTAGGGTATGCTGGAGAAGAATTCACGGTGGGTGGATCTTGTGATTGAACTGGTGGCGAGATATAGGCAGGATTGGCTGGATAAATTGGCAAGGGATGTCCTTTTGCCCAGGCCTTGTAAATCTCGGCCATTTGTTGTTTCAGCTTGTACATTTCCTCTTTCATAGCATTGACATCCACTATTGCTTCCTCCCTAGCCGGGTCAACAATAGCTGCTTCGATCTCTTGACTAACCATTTTCGACATGTCTTTAGAGCAGGTATTATATGGATGAGTTGCCAGAATGCCAGTTAGCTAAACCACCTGTCTGTACTCATCAACAACAACAGTGTTATTAGTGGTTAGGGCATTAACAGATGGAGAACCGCACATTTGGAGCATGGATGCACCTAGGCATTTATTGGTTTCTAATATGCATTTGCTCGGCTGCATGCGTTATCCCGGCTTGTTTATTCTCAATTATGACTTCTTTCTTTTATTCTTGCCTTTTCTTTGCTTTGACATTTTCTTTTGTTGCGGCTTTTCCCTCTTTTTATTTTCTTTTCTTTCTTTTTTATCTTCCGCTTCTTTTTATTTTTCCACTCTTCTTTTGTTCTTTTTATTCTTACTGTATTTTTGTATTTTTCATATGGCTTTTGTCGGGTCCTATAAAATTGCCTATATATCGCAACCGTGCTTGAATCAGATCAAGTGAATTTTTTGCCAATTAATAATAAAAAAAAAGCAAGAAAATAAGAACACAATTTTTTTAGGAATTTTCAAATTTTCATTAATGAGAACTGATTACATCACTACTAGGCTATTTTTTTCATTTTCAAAATAAAAAATACAGACTCAAGACTTGACTATTTTTTTAGAAGTACATCAAAGCTTCAAACCCTGGGGCCCGTGGGGCATCATTCGGCATCGCCACAGGCCTGCTCGCAAGACCCCTTTGTAATTGCTCCAAATCATTCATAATTTGTCTGATAAATATCATCACTACTGCAGAAGAAGTGGCATAACCCATCTTTTCACCATCCTGGCACCCTTTAACAACATAGCGTGCGATGAACCGAATCCTTTCCCTAATTTGGCCCTTATCCTGGAGAAGTCGGCTTATTTGTCGGGTCCGGGCTTCAAGTACTTGAGAATCTTGGAGGTGAAGATCTTGCAGCAATTTTATTTCCTTTTGCATTTCAGTAATCATCTCATAACAACGATCCCTTTCAGCCTGAAAGTTTTTGTCTAACCGGGCCACTTTTTCTTCCCGAGCATTTGCTTTTCTTCTCATGTTGGCAATGGTCCCTTCATAATCTTTTTTTATCTGTTGAACATACTGGGCTCTTTCCTCAGTTTTCTTAGCCCAATGTGCTCGAAGTCTTGCCATGTTCCTTTCGAATTTTTCTAACTCTTCTTGACAATCCGAGACTTGCTTTTTCAACCCCTTGATCAATCATTCATCAGACACGTTTCTTTCTCGATTTCTAGCATCAATTTTCATTTGTTGAATCTGTGCCTTAAGAGCTTCATTTTCCTGGACCAATTTCTTTTTCTCCCCTTCATCAGCCGCAATTTGCACACTTTTCTCCAATTGAAGGTCCCGCATCTGTTGCTCCAACGCCCCAATTTTAGCTCGGTATTCTTTCTCTTTTGCTAACCAATCCCATTGGACTTGGGCTCCGTCAGTAAACTACTGTACATGGGGACTCTTAGCGGGCTCCCAGGAATCTGGAACCTTTTGCCGAACCATATCAAATACTTGGGGTCCACTTCACCCTTTGCTCGGTCTTGTATCATAGTGTCAGGTTGCAGAAACCGACTTTTATTCCATATCTTTCTAATTCTTGCTTCAGGGAAAGTAGCTTTAGGACCCAACTCAATAATTTGTTCACTCAAATCCTCATCTTTATGCACTGTTTGGAACCTCCCGAATTGTCGCAGGACCCTGTAAGACGCGTAAGGTTGTATGCTCTGAATACCCATTAGAAGAATATAGGGGACTTCTGCTGAAGTGTAGACATCTTCAATATCGGGAAGCCACCCATAAGCCCACTCAATCCTATCTGCGATCACCGATCTCAAGCATGATGACCAAGCTTCAACACCCTCAGGAAAGTTAATCTCTGTGACCCGGGTTTCAAATTCACTAATGCAACTAAGCCCGGCTAAACCGAAATTCATATACCCTGTACGGTGGCATAGATGCTCTTGGATCCACATTTGTAGTAAGAGATTACATCCCTAAAAGAGTTTCTTGCCCTCTCGGCATTTAGTTAAAGCTCTATACATCTCTGCTATGATCACAGGAACTACCGTGCTAGTAGGTTTCTTTGTAGCCACATCCAAAATACCTACTAGCCCGAGGTCTATGTGACCGTCTTTCCTTGGTCAAATCACAATTCCTATAAAAGCCACCATAAATGCTAACCCTCGCCGAGCCTCCTATTTGTCTTTGTTTCCAGCGTGTGTCAGGCTGGTGTTAGGTTCTTCGACACCCCTTGGGTTGCCATACCAATGATAAAGGAAGTGAAAAGTGCAACATCCGTCCACTAGACACGGGTCTTGGACATCCCGACTAATGTTTAGAAAATCTAAAAATCTGTGGAGTTTGACCGATCTCGGTGATAAGGGATATCTACTTCGCATGTTCCCATTTAGGCCCGCATACCCTGCCATTTCTTCCAATGTCGGTGTGAGTTCAAAATCGGAGAATCTGAAGACATTTCGTGTTGGATCCCAGAACGGCATCAATGCTTCAACAATATCCTTTCTCGGCTTTATGTTCATAAGTCCCACAAGGCCGCCCAGAATTTTTACCACTGATTCTTTACTTCCATCTCCTAAGTCGTCCCACCACATATGGAGCTTAAGGGGTATCTCGCTCAAGACTGAGAAGGTTCCGATGTCATTTGAATTTATCCTGCACATTTTATTTAAAGGAACTTTAATGATTAAGGGGAAAAAGTGGCTATTTTTGAAAAAATTTTGTTTAAGAAGCTACACACTCAATGATTAAAAATACATCAAAATTTCACATCCTGGGGCCCGTGGGGCATCACTCAGCATCGCCACAGGCCTGCGCAAGACTGAGAAAGTTTTAATGTCAATTGCGACTATTTTAGCAAAAATGGGCCATGTAATGGCTTATTTAACAAGGTGGCTATTTTTTTAAAAAAAATTTCATCTAGATAACAAAAACTTGATTTTGTGGATACGGCCTTTCAGCACTTCCGAAAGGGAGATTTTAAGGTTGTGTCCGCAAATCGTTTAAAAATGACTCAAGGTGGCTGTTCTTGCAAAAACGGCCTTCCGGCGTCTTTTGAGGGACATTCGGATTATTTTTAAACAAGAATGGCCTCACCCGACTTATTTATAACAAAAATAAAATTTGATATTTTTTGGCTATTTGCAAAAGGGATGGTTGGACCCGATGAGGGTTGCCTACGTATCTCACAACCGGTGAGAATCAAACCAGCGTAGTTCGGGCTGATTGGCCAAAATCAAAACAGTTTTTGACCAACAATTTACTTTCTATATTTTTCAAATATTTTTTTGTTCTTCTGTTTTTTCATTTTTCAAAAATCCGGCAGCATTTCGGTATTATTTGGGCATTGGTTTTTCAAACAAATGATTACCCTCACTCAGTCCTAACACTGCTATTTTTCACAATTTTTCACTCATTGTATACAAGCCGATCAACATGCGAAGCTGAGCAAATAAATGCAAGTAGCACGTAATATGCATCAGGATGGTCATTTTAATTCGGGTCACCTGTCCTAGACGGACCCAACCTCTATGTTGAGTCCCCTAAGTCAAAATGCACATGATGCAAATAAGTGCCCTACTAGGTATCCGGCATGAGTTTATTGTTCTTCTAGGTTTTAACCCTAGGTTTATTGGTCTAGACCTGGCTTACCCGAGTGGACAACTCGGGCCGAGGGGGAGGCAGCATACCGGGATACAGAAGCTCCGCCGGCTTTGCAACTTATCCAAACCTCGTTCTAAATTGGGAAAAAGACTCTAACAGAAGAGAAGCTACACGAAGTGCACCCTTCTCCACGATGTAGAGGACTCAGAAAGCGGGAGGGATTCGCGACAGTTTATATACGATTCAAAAAATATTAAAGCGGTAAAACATTTAGCACGTAAGGCATGGAACATGTATCAAAATCAAAATAAGCCAAATACAACAATTTAACTGAGCTCGAATTCTTGAACCCTGAATCGAAGTTCTAGGTTCCTTTTCCCCAGCAGAGTCGCCTGAGCTGTCACACCTCCTTTTTCCGAAGCTTTACTACACCTCGGGGAAGGGTATAATAAAAGAAGGAGTTTTTCCAATTAAAGGACAACCGAAACGAGATTCGTTTATTAAGAAATTCAGAGTCGCCACTTGGGAGATTTATGGTGTCCCAAGTCACCATTTTGAATCCCGAATCGAGGAAAGGATTTGACTCTATTTAACAGTCACGAACCAGAAATTCGGGTAAGGAATTCTGTTAACCCGGGAGAAGGTGTTAGGCACTCCCGAGTTCCGTGGTTCTAGCACGGTCGCTCAACTGCTATATTTGGCTAAAATATTTGATTTTAATACATGTTAAACCTACAATGCAATTTTAAATTTATTTACCGCTTTTTGTCAATTATTATTTTTATTTAAGAAGTGAACGTCGTTTAATAACGTGTTTTCGGATCACGTCACATGAAATGCACCCGGATCCTTGACACATTCTTATTCAACATTTTCGGATTTGGATTTGGGTTGCATGAAATGCACACCCGTATTTAGGAAAGTAATTTTATTAAAAGAACACCTAAAGCGACTAATGTGTTATTATCTTTTGGGAAGGCCGTGAAATTTGCCAAAACGGCCCATCCCGAATTCTAAGTATTTTGAATTAAGTAATTAATGAGGGCCCCGCAATTGTATATTTGATTTGGCGAGGCGAGGCTCGTTTTTATTTATTAAAAGGCCAAACTAAAGTAAGTAAATTTTCTATTTTTTTTGTTATGTCTCTAAGGGTCAATTAACTCACGAATATAATTCGAGCCTCGAATTCAAGTCCGAATTCAAACAAAAGGGAAGATCCTTTTAGCTTGAACCCGCTACCTAATTCAAAACTCAATTTCATGTTTATGAGTTAATTTCGATATTCCTAGCTAATCAATTGTTTTATGAAAGCAAATGATCTTCCAACAATAATTAGGGCCTAAGAAAGTTTGGCCCATAGCTGGAATGTGATTAGTCCTGCCTTGTAGAAGGCTGGACCTGCGTTGGTTATATGATTCATTTTTGGGCCTTCTGTTACTAGACCGAGTTTGGCTTGCAAAAGAGCCCAAATCTCTTCTGTTAAGCCCGGACTTCTCTTTTACACTGAACTTTAAGATTTACACACAGCTTTACATTATTCAAATTTCACAAAACATACGTAAGTCATGCATTCACTTTGATAAAGCAATTGAACTTTCGGATTTTTTCGACTTTAATTCGAATCATTTCATTTATGAGCTACTGGAACACTACTAAGGCAACAGGAAACAACAATTGAGAATATTGAATTAATGATGAAGTGATTCAGGATCTAATATCAAATTAACTATTACTACATGAGAATTCAAAGCTTTAGAAATGACTTTCAACTTAAATTACCTCCTGATTTTATTAATCAAATTCGTAAGAACAAATTTAAACTATTTAAAATTGAAGTGTAATTTCAAATCACATTATATTATTTGAGAACTCTATGTTAATCATATAACCTAAAACAGCTATAACTATTTCAAATCACTCTCAATATTCTAGCAATTAACGAATATTAGATCCTTATACGAATTATTAGACGTTGACAACATAATATCCAAATCAGACTAAGGCAGTCATGAGCAATGTCAAATATCCCAGTAATAGTCCAACAGTCCTATTATACAGCCCGTACACATTGTCTATGTAGTTCTAAATAAGCTAATCAAGCAACTATACATAAGAAAAACTGTAAAGCTAACATAACAGGAGCATTTTCCTATAAATCCGATGAATTTATTCATTTCAATTTCCAATTCACAATTACATTGAAGAGATCTCAGAAATATGTACCTGAAATTAAAGTGAGATGGAGGAAAAGAGAAGGATCAATAGCAGAAGTAAGCAACGGCAACGAGCAAAGATCAGAATATAACCCAGGGAGAAATGAACTCAATCAAAACACAACAAATCTACTCAAAATCAACCTAGGAAATCATAGATCACTCTCAATAGTGCAAATCACTTAGCTACAGCTTGATTGAACCTCAAAATGCTTTAGTACTCGAGTATAAAACAGAGAAAACAGAAAGATTTGAACTAATTCTGATCTTAGATGATCAATGGAACAGTATTTTTGTGCGTTTTTAATAATTTTCCTGTTTTTTTTTTTTTTGGATTTCTGGAAGATTCAAGTTTCCAAATAAGATCTGAATTTGAAAGGAATTATTTGGGAGGGAAATTTGGAGGTTCTAAAAACTTCTTTTACAAGTAAAGGGACTACCTATTTATAGATATAATTGGAGGGAAATTCAGATTTTACTTTTTACACATTAGTCCCTATTTATTTCTATTTTTACCCCCCTATTTCTGACTTGTCTCATAAGTAAGTGCACATATTTAGCCAAAATCTACACTAAAGTCTATTCTAGAAGGTTCTATACCCCTTACAATTCCTATACTACCCCTACCTTACTTCCAAAATTACCAAATCAGATTAAAATACCCTTTTCCATTACCCAAACTACCCTTTAACTAGGCTGTAATTACTATTAGCCTATTTTATATACCTAAAATGCCCCCACCTTCCCCTCAGAATTACTGCCCTTGTCTATCCCTATTAGCTAACCCCAGTTCTATGCCTAATCCCTATACTGGAAACTAATATTGATTCAAACTAAACTAACAAATTACGACTTGACTAATTAAGCTAAAACTAAATTAAATGATACTAACAGAAATCAATTCAAACCAAAACTGCTCAAAATTCAACTAAACAAGAATTGAACCTATGTCTAAAACAGAATTATCATGAGTTCAGGAACAAAACCAACATCGAATCATCATGAAACAAATTTCAACCTAATAGTCAAACTAAAATAAAAAATGGAACAAAAAGAATTCATTAATTGATTATGCCACAGAATTCTAACAAATTTAATCAAAACTAACAATGAACCTTAACTAGATACTAACAGACATGAAACGGAAACAAAAAGAAAAAAAAAGAAACCAAACAAAGGAGAAAAGGAACAATATCGGAACTCACTGAAATGGCTCAAAGAATTTCAGAAGGTGAACATTCTTGGGGACATCTGACCTTTGCCAAAGTGATTTCTTCACGAGGATAATTAAAGGGTCATGCAGTACCCATTTGACCGAATTTCAGAAAAATTAGGGTTTTCCGGCCAAGTTGATTTAATATTCGAAGCATCCCGGGCAGATTCGAGGGGAAATACTATAGGGGTTGGATAAAGGAAGAAGCGGAGGTATCAAGGTGTTAATTTGGGATCAAAAGGAGTGACCGACATCATGGCCGGAAAATTTCAACCGGAGATTCGACGAACTCTGGCAAGATTCGACTAAAACCGATGGTAGGGATGGAAAGAGGGCTTCATGGTGGATCTATGGTGTGAATTTGGTGGTTATCAGCGTAGGTTACGTTTCCCGCCGGTGAGGGCTCCGACGATGTCGGCGGCGGAGGAGGAGTATACGATGAAGATGACTTATGTTTTATTTTTAGGGTTGAGGGTTATTTTATCAAAATTGAGGGTTTAATCTACGCCCTTAGATTGGATTGTATGGAAGGCCATGATCTTTTCTTTAATCTTGAACTCAAAACGACGTAGCATGGCTTCAATATTACGTCGTTTAATTGTCTCAAACCCCTGACTTTGGACCGGGTAGGGGAGATAGAATTGGGCTGGTTGTTCAGGGGTCCGTGTATTTTGGGCTCAACTTTAAACGTTACAGCCCAATTTTTACTCAATTTATTTCATGTCTTTTGCTTTTGTATTTTATTTCTTTTGCTTTGTTTTCATTTTTGTATTTTTGTATTTTTCTAATCTTATAAAAATGTAAAAATTAAGATAAAAATCTAATTACACCATTTAACTCCTAAAATTATTTAAAAATCATATTTAAAGATGAACGCAACAGTTATCAATTAAAATTGCCTAAGAACTATTTTTGTGATTTCCTTTAAATTGTTCTAAAATGAATTAATACCTACTTAATACCAAAATGTGAAATTAAATTCCTAATGTAAATGCATATTTTTGTATTTTTTTAATATGAATTATTATGCAACCAATTATCACAAAAATGCAACAAAATTCATAAAAATGTAAAATCATTTTATTTGAAACTCTTGGAATAATTTGCTTAGGGCAAAAATCACGTGCTCACAGTGCAAATTGGTCAAATTTCTCAATCATTAAATACCCGACCCAAGGGTTCTCTACCAAGTGACACGGCAGTGAACCCGAAGGGAGGGAATAACCATGTGATGGCCGTGACAACGAGAAGCGGAAGAGGCGGTGATGTGTATGCCTCGAATAAAAATCGGGTTGTGGATGACGAAGTTGAGTTGCATGATGATGATGTGCCTTTGAATGTTGAAAATGTGGTTGAACCAAGTGTGACAAATGATGTGCGGATTGATATTGATGATTAGGCTGGGGTAGAGACTCAAGATGCCGTGAACCAATCTAGGAAACACATTATTGATATACCAGAGCCAGCAGTACCCAAGGCCAAGGAACCCGTGCCTAGGCCGCCTCCACCTTACCCTCAAAGACTGGCAAAGCAAAAAGGAGACAACCAATTCAAAAAGTTTGTTGAAATGATGAAGAGTCTTACTATAAATGTGCCATTGGTGGAAGCCCTTGAACAAATGGCGAGGTACGCAAAATTTATGAAAGATTGGTTACCAAGAAGAGGTCAATGGAGTGTGAAACAATTAAAATGATGCATCAAGTGAGTTCTATTGTTCATTCTATGGCCCCAAAACTCGAGGATCCCCGAGCTTTCACTATCCCTTGCACTGTTGGTAGTGCGGATTTTGCTAAAGCCCTATATGACTTAGGGGCTAGTATTAACTTGATGTCCTATTCAGTTTTCAAGACCTTGGGGATTTGTCAACCTAGACCAACTACCATGAAACTTCAAATGGCGGACCGATCAATGAAGCATCCCTTGGGCATAATCGATAATGTTCTTGTTCATGTTGATAAATTCATATTACCGGCGGATTTTGTGATATTGGAGTATGAGGTGGATTTTGAGGTGCCAATTATTCTTGGAAGACCTTTCCTAACTACGGGGAGGGCATTGGTAGATGTTGAATCTGGGGAGTTGACATTCCGTATGGGTGATGAAAAGGTGGTATTTCATGTGTGCAAATCTATGAGACAACCCAATAGCACGGAAGTGTATTCATTTGTGGACATTGGCACATCTATGATACTGTATGACAAAAGTTCCTTGATAAATGTTGAAAATCCTCTTGAGGTCGTGCTTCTTAATATGGATGTCAATGATGATGTCGTTAGAGTGGAGTGCGTGAATGCATTACATGGTATGGGTTCATATTCATATGAGCCTAGGAAGCTATCTTTGGATCTTGAGAATCGCAAAACTCCACCAACCAAGCCATCGATTGAGGAGCCACCGGTGTTGGAGTTGAAACCACTTCCTCCACACCTCAGGTATGAATTTTTGGGCTCAAATTCCACTTTACCTGTTATTCTTTCGTCTTGCTTAACTAAATGCAGGTTGATGCCACTTTGGCGGTTCTTCAAAAGCCTAAAAGGGCAATTGGATGGACATTGGCCGATATTCGGGGGATAAGCCCCGCATTTTGCATGCACAAGATCATTTTGGAGGAGGATGCAAGGCCTTATCTTGAACATCAAAAAAGATTAAATGAGGCAATTCAAGAAGTGGTAAAGAAAGAGGTTATCAAATGGTTAGATGCCGGTGTGGTTTACCCGATCTCGGATAGTTCATGGACCTCTCCGGTCCAATTTGTGCCAAAGAAGGGTGGAATGATGGTAGTAACCAATGCCAACAATGAGTTGATTCCTACTCGGATGGTTATGGGTTGGAGAGTGTGTATGGACTATAGAAAGCTTAACAAGATAACAAGAAAAGATCATTTCCCACTACCATTCTTGGACCAAATGCTCGATTGTCTTGCGGGCCAGGCCTTTTATTGTTATCTAGATGGTTACTCTAGGTACAATCAAATTCTAATTGCCCCGGAGGATCAAGAGAAGACAACATTTACATGTCTTTATGGCACGTTCGCTTTCTCGAGAATGCCATTTGGACTATGTAATGCCCCGACGACCTCCCAAAGGTGTATGATGGCAATTTTCACCGATATGGTGGAGGATAACTTGGAGGTCTTCATGGACGATTTCAGCGTGGTTGGGGATTCATTCGAGGAATGTTTGGTGAACTTGGATAGGGTATTGGCAAGATGCGAAGAAACCAACCTTGTGCTCAACTGGGAGAAATGCCACTTTATGGTGGAAGAGGGTATTGTATTGGGTCACAAAATCTCAAAGCAAGGAATTGAAGTGATAAGGCAAAAAATCAAGGTTATTTCGAGGCTCCCTCCCCCTACTTCTGTCAAAGGGGTGATGAGTTTTCTTGGTCACGCCTGGTTCTACCGGCGATTCATTAAAGACTTCTAAAAAATTGTGAACCCGCTTTGCAAATTGTTGGAGAATGATGTCAAGTTTATCTTTGATGAGAAGTGCATGGAGTCTTTTGAGCTATTGAAGCATAAGTTGACCACAACTCCTATCATCATCGCACCTAATTGGGGGTTGCCTTTTGAACTTATATGCGATGCAAGTGATATGGTGGTGGGAGCGGTGTTAGGTCAACGAATCAACAAGATGTTCCACCCCGTGTATTATGATAGCAAAACGATGAATGAAGCCCAAAGAAACTACACGGGGACGAAAAAATAGCTATTTGCTATTGTGTTTACAATGGAGAAATTTTGACCTTATCTTATGGGGGCGAAGGTGATTGTACACACGGACCATGCCGCCCTCCTGTATTTGATGACCAAGAAGGATTCTAAAGCAAGATTGATGAGGTGGGTATTACTTCTTCAAGAATTTGACTTAGAGATAGTGGATAGGAAGGGAAGCGAGAATCAAGTTGCGGACCATTTGTCCCAGTTAGAGGAAGAGGGGAGACCATGTGATGGTATTAAGATAAATGATACATTCCCTGACGAGCATCTTCTTTCCATTTCTATGTGTGACATGCCTTGGTTTGCGGACATCGCCAACTTTATTGTGACCAGAATGTCCCGTGCGAGCTCTCTTCCAACCAAAGGAAGAAACTCAAGTAGGATAGCTTGAATTTTTATTGGGATGATCCGTATTTGTTAAAAATTTGCACGGATGGTGTGATAAGTACATGTGTCCCGGAAGATGAACAATTGGGAATATTGGAGGCTTGTCATTCCTCTCCTTATGGTGGCCATCATAGGGGGTGAGGACGGCTTCAAAGGTTTTGAGTTGCGGCTTCTATTGGCCGACGTTGTTTAAAGATGCTAGTGACTTGGTAAAGAGATGTTATGCATGCCAAAGAGCCAGCGGGATTTTAAAGAAGGATGAGATGCCTCTCAATACAATTCTCGAGATGGATATTTTTTATGTTTGGGGATTGATTTCATAGGCCCCTTCGTGAGCTCTTGTGGGAACACTTATATTCTCGTGGCGGTGGACTATGTTTCAAAGTGGGTTGAAGCCGTGGCTTTACCCAACAATGAAACACGGAGTGTTGTGGCGTTCTTGAAAAAGAGTATCTTCACAAGGTTTGGCACCCCTCGTGCTATCATTAGTGATGGGGGGTCCCACTTTTGCAACAAGGCTTTCGACTCATTGCTTGCTAAGTATGGAGTTAATCACAAAGTGACCGCCCCCTATCATCCACAAGCTAGTGGTCAAGTGGAAGTCTCAAATCAGGAAATAAAGAGTATCTTGTCCAAGACGGTAAATGCTAATAGGACCGTTTGGTCGAAGAAATTGGATGATGCTCTTTGGGCCTATCGGACTGCTTATAAGACCCTAATAGGTATGTCTCCGTATCGGTTGGTGTTTGGTAAAGCTTTCCATCTTCCGGTGGAATTGGAGCACAAGGCTATGTGGGCATTGAGAAAGTTGAATTTGGAATGGGATGTTACAGCCAATCTCCGTGTTGAGCAATTAAATGAGCTTGATGAGTTTAGATTTCATGCCTACTCCAGCTTGTCCTTGTATAAGGACAAGATGAAGTACCTTCACGGCAAATATGCTCGGGGAAAGGAATTCAAGGTTGGTGATATGGTTCTTCTTTTCAACTCCTGGTTGAGGTTATTTCCGGGCAAGCTCAACTTAAAGTGGAGTGGCCCTTTTGAAGTGGTATTTATGAATCCCTTTGGTGCTTTTGATCTCAAGAACAAGAATGGTGAAGTATTTCGGGTCAACAGGCATCATGTGAAGCATTATTTGGAAAAGTTCGATGACAGCCATGTGGTGGCACTCCTTCATTTGAAATGATGTGATCAGGCGTCGTGCCGCGACATTAAAGCAGGCGCTTCTTGGGAGGCAACCCATGTCTTTTTCTATTCCTTTAATTTTCTTTGTAGACTAGGATTTTTGAGCTAATTATTTGTGAGATGTGTTGAAGCAGCGTAAAATAAAAGTATAAAATAACAGGTCTCTAAAGTTGCCAACACGGCCGCGCTACATATCAGTGCGGTCCCCGCTGGCATGTGCAAAGATGACTAAGTCTCTGAAGTTATCAGCATGGCCGCAGTGCATAATTGCGCGGTCCGCGCTGGAAGGACCAATATTTCATGCTCTCTGAAGTTTCCCATGCGGCCGCGGTGCATAACTGCACGGTCGGCGTGGGAAGCTTAATTCAATGTTGATGGATACAAACCCAGCGGGGTCCGCGGCTACTTTTGCGCGACCCACTGGTAGGTAAGTTAGGGCCCCCACAGTGTTCTATAAATATAGACCCAAGGCCTCACTTTACCCTTTTCGCACTTCGACATCCTGAGCCCTATTCTACTGTTCATCTCTGAGACTAACCTTGTGTGTTTGCATCAAGTGCTTTGATTCTTCATATTCCTGGTAACATTTCTTACAAATAGTGCATTTTTTATTATTATTATTTCTATTTTCTTCCCAGTAGTGTAGCTACTTCTTTCTTCTCATTTTCCTTAGGTTTAATGATTAGGTTAGTTTTCTTGTTAGTTTTGACTGTTTAGCATGATTTTCTATATGGATAATTGAGTAGGAACAACTAGGAACCAAAAAATTAAACAAAAATGGACAAAATTGTCAAACCCTAACTCAGTTCATGAACATGGCCCAACACGGCCGCGTGCCCTTTCTGCGCGGTCCGCGTTGGTTCTTTTGTGTTCCTAACTTGTTACCAGCGTGGCTGTGGCACACTTTTGTGCGGTCCGCGCTGGCCCAACGTGGCCGTGGTAAACATCAGTGCGGACCGCGTTGGGAGATTCAGAGAGGTGTTGTTGGAGGCATATGCCCAGCACGGCCTCTCTCCAGTTTTACACAGTCCGCGTTGCCCCCAGCGCGACCGCTTGACTGTTTTGCACAGTTCGTGCACCTGTGTCCTGGTGCGTCCTGCTTCTGTGTTATGCAATCAACTGTGTCCTCCTCTTGTGTTATTCATCTATTTAATTGCATATCCTTAAACTAATAATGTTAGACGTGTATTTTTGCAGATCATGGTTAAACAATGAGGCGGTAAACAAAACACAACAACCCGGGAGAGGTGGTGCTTCCCGAGGGGGTAAGGGTAAGAGAATAGCTAAACTCACTCCCCAGGCTCGGGCAAACATTAAAAAGACCCAAAAACTGATACGAGTTGTTGATAGGGCTGCCTCTTATTCTTTGGGGAGTGAGTATGTGCCATCCAAAAGTATATCCTCATATTATGTCCCAACTCACATAACCGACCGCCTCCACCTAGTTGATACTCCTCCACCATCACCCTCAACCAAAAGACCAGTGAATGTAGTCTCGGATTCATCTGATGAGTCTGCAACAGGTAGTGGTGAGCAATACTCCACCTCCCCCACAGCTTCACTATCCGGCGAGAGTGCAGGCCATGGTGAGGAAGGTGAGCCTCAGGTTGAGGAGTTGATAGAACTAGAAATCCTGAAGCTTGGGAAGATCGTTTCGTTAGTCAGGTGGCATTTCACAAGTTTAGGGAATGGTGGCCAGTAAGGAAATTGATTCCAGAAAGAGGTTTCATTGACAAGGACTTTTTGCCCCACAACCCGAACGTGAAAAGGGAGTTCCGAACTAGACATTGGTGGGAATTTTTCAAAGAAAGATGCATTGATGCTAATGAGCATATGGTTCGGGAATTCTACTACAATGGTGCTCACATAGTCAAAGATACGAAAGTGACCAAGGTGCGGGATAAAATGGTGGTGTTTTATGGAAAGTCCTTAAATGAGTACTTAGGCTTCAAGGATGAGGATGAGCCGCTCTACTTGTCTAACTTGGCAATGGGTGAGGAAGTGCGACCGTGGTTGGACAAGTTCTTGGCAATCCCAGGCACTATCCCAACATGGTTGCAAGTTGGAAAGAAGATTTATAGGAACACCTTCAACTTTGAGGCTCGGGGGTGGTTGACATTTGTTTATAGTAGGATTGACCCTTCTACCCATGATCATACTATTCCACTTACCCGGGTCATGCTTGTTGCTTCTATTATGGCTAGGTACCCTATCAATGTGGGTAATGTGATCTCGAGGGTGATTTCTGCTGTAGGACAGGAGACGACCACGAACTACCCTTTTCCTAACACCCTGTCTATGTACTTTAGGTATCTGGAGGTTAAGAAGAAACGATTTGATGTCAACACCAAGCCTGTGGCTCCCTACTCATGGTACAACATGCAGGGTTCGGACAACCCAAAGTCAAAGAAGTACGAGCCACCTACCTCTGCCCCCAATTGGCTAGTCTGAGGAGCCAGTTATGGTAGAGCCTTATACCAGGCCTGCCACCATACCTGCTACCTCTACCATTGAAACCTTGCCCCTAGGTCCTTCTTCTTGAGCTGGCCCCAGTACTTCAGCGGGCCTGGGGGTGCCATCATCAAAGACTCATCCGTTCACTACCCACCAGTTGGGTCAGTTATTAGCCAGTTTGAACAACTGGATATTAGCTGCGACATCCAAGTTGTCCACATTGGCTACTTTAGTTGAGGCCCAGTCAGCACCAGCCACTGTTCAGATTCCTCAATCTATTGAGGATACCTTGAAGATGCTCCTGGCCAACCAGGAGAAGATTTTGGAGACTCGGGCCACCTTGACTAAGCTGGTAGATTCACATGGAAAAGCTCTCAAGGAGCTTGCCAAGAAGCACAAAAAGATGAGAAAGTCAAGGGTTTCTAAGAAGTCAGTGAAGAAGATTAGAGCAGACGTGGACAAGCTATTGGTAGATCAGATGCCTTTAGACTTGTTATTTGGTGATCTAGGCCTAGATCCATCAGCATCTCAGCCATAGCAGGAGGAGGAGCCCGGGCCTCCAAGGAAGAAGAGGAAGCTTCCTATTATAGAGGGTGTAGTGATTGAGATAGCACAGGGTTCAGGAGGGTCCCTCCAGTGTTGCACCCGATATTCAGCCGGTCCAGGAGCAGGCCCCTATCCCAGCAGCAGGGCAGCAGCAAGACGGGAACCAGTCTGAGGTTCCCGCCCATACAGAGGACTAGGGGACCACTAAGGATCCCGTGCAGACAAACCAGGCTTAGGGAGCCCTTCTATATCCTTTCATCTATTTTTGTGCTTATTTGTGTAGTTGGCATTGGGGACAATGCCAACTCTTATTCATGGGGGTGCACCCTACTTTTTGGATTATCTGGATGACTGTACATATTAGATTCTCATTTTATGTTTTGGTTGATTTGATTCTCTAGTTGGTCTGTATATAACTTTATATTTTAGCTACTTTTCTCGTACTTTTTTTTATTCTCTTTTGGTCTGTATATAAAGTTACATTTGGTATATATTCATCCCTCATCGTATATTCTACTCCCGTATTGTACATTTTCATTCTATTTTTCTATTTTCGCAAAATTTATCATTTTTAGTTTCATAGTTAGGCTCGTAGCCTTTTGTGTGTTTTTGGCGTTTTCAATAAGCCCTTGGTTTTCTTAATGCCACGATTCTTTCCAAGGTGGAGTATAGTGTGAACTGGGTGGCTCTTCCCAATGACAGATGGAGTGACTACCTTCTTAAAGGTTTGAGTCTATTTCTTTGATTTTTTCTTTTGTTTTTGATATTTCGTAGTTAAGGGTACCTCAGGCAAAGCTTCACTTGGGCCTAACACATTTGCCTTTGATCTCATGGTCAAAGACATAATGTTGTGTTTAGGTTATGATTAAAGTCATGGCCTTGAGACTTTTGTGTTGACCAAACAATCATCATGTGGTATTTTTGGACCATTGTGCACTTGAATCGTAACTAAGGTCATTGTGGGCCCTCGACTCGATGTCTTTAGCAATCCCCTAGCATGTGTGGTGAGGAATCGAATTTTGAGTCCAAGTCCCAAGCCAATGGTCTAGAACTTGCCCTGAATGTTTGTTGAAGCGAAATCATAGGTGAAATTTGATTTGAGAAGTGACTATAGGCTTTCCTTGATCCAAACGCTAAGATGAACTATTCCATGCCTACCAACAAAATGATCCCTAATTAACCCTTTTGAGCCTTAAACCTTCTTCTTTCATGAACCAATGTTACAAGCCTATACCCGTTCTAAATTCTACCCTCTCTTGGCACCCACATCTTCCCTTGAGCAATGGCAAAGTCTAAGTTTGGGGGAATAAACAAGAAGGAAAACAAAAAGGGGTAAAAGCTACAAAAGCAAGAAGAAAAAGGCAAGGCAATGAAAAAATGAAAAAGAAAACGACAAAAAGAAAAGCCCAAGGTGAAAAAGAATAAAAAAGGGTCAAGAAAAAAAAACAAAAGTGAAGAAAAAAAGGTGTGGAAACAAAAGTAGAAAAAGGAGAAATGATTGAATTGCATAAGAAAAAGTGACAATGTGTCCCTCTAACCCCTTGAAAACAAGTGAAATACTCAAATGAATCAAGAAAGTGTGCCAAAAATAAATCAAAGAACGTGCTTAAGGGAAGATTGAACCCACTTGAACAAAAACATGTCCTACCCTTACCCAAAAGCCTTCATAATGACTCCTCAAAAGCCCTATAGGATCTTAAGTTTAAGGGAACCTACATTAATGGATACTTACATAAGGGGCAAGCATATGGTACCTAGAGCAGGACTTGTGACCTTCTTTTTGAGAGAGATGAGTGAAAGTCCATCAACTTTGGTTTGTGTGTCAATACTCTAAAAGGTGAGGTTCGCTTAGGGAGAGTTGAGGATGTGTGAGTTTGGGTTCCACAATGACCAAGGTATTTAAGAAAAGTTCTTTGATGAAATGTGTCAACCCTTGATGCTCTTGTGTCACACTTGATCCATAGTTTTCAAAAGCTTAAAATGTGTTAATGATGCATTTATATTGAGGGCAATTGTTAGTCCTAACTGATGCTTATTTAGGTTACTTTAGGACAGCTGGAAATTCTTGGTTTACCCATTTAGGGGTGGGTCTTATTTTGTTTGCTTGAAGACAAGCAAAGGTTTAAGTTTGGGGGAGTTGATAAGTTAGGATTTGACCATGATTATGCCCCTACTTGCTATTGCTTTGATTACAAATTGCTACAGAATAAACCCAAAATGCTTACAAGTTATGCTTGATTGCAGGTTTGAGTGATAAGGTGACAAATGTCAAAGATCGGCTCAAAACGGAGTGAAATCTGCCAAGTGTCAAAGACTAAATGAAGTTGAGGAACAGGAAGGCCTAGCGCGGACCGCACTGAGATGCCACGCGGCCGCGCTAGGAGATTCAGAGAATGATCAATTGTAGTTGCAAGCCATGCGGCCACACTATAATTATGCGTGGTCCATGCCAAGGAGATTTAGAGACCCACGAGTGCAGGCTAAAGGCCCACGCGGCCGCACTACATATCAGTGCGGTCCGCATGGATGAGAATTAGAGACTTGGAATTTTGGGAATTAAGGCCATGCAGCCGCGCTACCTTTTTGCGCGGTCCGCGCTACTGGGTTCAGAGAACTGGAGAATTTGGCCAAGTCAAGCCACGCTGTCGCGCTACCTTTTTGCGCGGTCCGTGTTATTTAACACCGCGACCGCGCTTCACTTTTGCGTGGTCCGCGCTGACCCCGCGGGGATATTTTTGTCTAGTTTTTTCAGCCCGGTATAAATAGAACATTTTACCATTTTTAGGTTAATTTTTATATTTTGAACGCAACTGCGCTCGTGAGACTAAATATTGTTGCCATTTTTGGCACTTTTACTCTTAATTATTGTAGATTCTACTTAGTAATCAATTAATATGTTTATTTCATCATCTATTTCTTCTGTTTCTTCTTTAATTATGCCTAGCTAAACCCATTAACTAGGGTTGTGGCTCAACTCTAGTGTGGGTAGTTAATGGGTGTTGCATTCTAGGGCGAGATTGAGATTGGGTGTTTGTTATTTGGGTTAATTTTGTGTTTCAATCTAGAATTTGTGGTTGCAAACATGAATTCAAAGCTTAGTGGGTCTACTCTTCTTGAGAAAGAGAGTCTATGATCCTAAAGTTGACCCAACAAGGAATTGGGATGGACCCAGGAGAATGGTAGTCCCAATTAACGGGTTAAACCTCGAGAGAGTAATTACCCTACTTGAACCCTAGTTGCTTGGTCAAATTGGCCTACCCAATTGGTCTCGACAGAGTCAATTGGGAAAATCGTTCTCTTTACCGAGAGGTGTGAGAATGAATACAATTGTGCAATGGTTATTGCATAAGCCTCAAATATATCAATCTCCCCTTAGTAACTTCTACCAGTTGTCACACCTCCTTTTCCCAAAATAGGCTTTAGGGCTTTTACCATACCCCGGGGAAGGGTATAATAAAGAAGGAGTTTTTCCACTTAAAGGACAACCGAAACGGGATTCGTTTTATTTAAGGTTCAGAGTCGCCACTTGGGAGATTTATGGTGTCCCAAGTCATCGGTTTGAATCCCGAATCGAGGAAGGGTTTGACTCTGTTTAACAGTCGCAAACCAGAAATTCGGGTAAGGAATTCTGTTAACCCGGGAGAAGGTGTTAGGCACTCCCGAGTTCCGTGGTTCTAGCACGGTCGCTCAGCTGCTATATCTGGCTAAAATTGATTTTAATACATGTCAAAAATATTGCGCAATTTTGAAAATTATTTACCGCTTTAGTTAATTTATTAAGAAAGTGAACGTCGTTTAAGAATATATTTTCGGATCACGTCACATGAAATGCACCCAGATCCTCGACACATTCTTATTCAACATTTTTGGATTTGGATTTGGGTCGCATGAAATGAACACCCGTATTTAGGAATGTAATTTTATTAAAATCGCGTCTAAAGAGACTAACGTGTTGTTATCTTTTGGGAAGGCCGTGAAATTCGCTAAACAGCCTGTCCCGAATCTCTAAGTATTTTTCATTAAGTACTTAATGAGGGCCCCACAATTTGTATTTTTGTTTGGCGAGGTTCGTCTCATTTTATTATTAGAAGGCTAACCTAAAGCAAACTAAAATTTTCTATTTATTATTTGTCTCTAAAAGATCAATTAATTCACAAATATAAATTCGGGCCTCGAATTCAAGTCCGAATTCAAACAAAAGAGGAAACCCTTTTAGCTTGAACCCGCTACCTAATTCAAAACCCAATTTTATATCATGGCGTTTTAACTTTGCGAGGGGCATGGAATTTGCTAAATGGCACGCCTCGGAATCTAAGGATCAATATAGAATAAAAATGAGGGTCACGCAATTGTTATTTGTCCGAATGGCATACCTCAAAATATTAAGAAGAACTTAATTAAAAGGCCAAAAGACCTTGGCACATAAAAGAAATTCAAATTTTTGAAGTACTACAACCACAAATCTCATTTCAACTTCCTAGACTTTAATAGCCAGTGACGACAAAACCAAAGGAAAATTATATATGCTCCTTAAGCAAATAATCGCTCGATCCTTGTAGATAATCAGTTATAGGCAGTAAATAAGCAAACACGCATTAGAGCTAGCGTCCTATTGAAATCATTAATAGATGCATTAGCCTTTATTACCTTTACGCTAATTTCATCAACCCAAAATCAAATAGACATCAAACACCACCAAACAGAAAAATTACGGCAACCATTGAAACCAAGGAGAACAAAACTTCCAATCCTTATCATTCTCCAGTAATTATCTCATACCTATATAATGTATCAACCAATGGCTTTGAATTAATTAATCTAAAGCAATGAAGAAATCACATAAACAATATAATATAATATCCTATCATAGAGAAGTAGCTCATTGATTGAGAGAGAAATAGAATCAAACAACAAAACAAAATAAAACAAAAAGAATTACAAGGAAAACGTATCCTTCAGCTATAACAATGACCAATGCTAAGGTCTGAGTTTTGCATTTGCTTTAAGTTCAGCAAATGAGTAAGCAAAATTACACCAAAAAAACATCACATAGGTATGAGATCGAACGGGAAAAGGAAAAGGAATTGACCTTATACAGAATTTGGATTTCCAAAAGAACTCGGCTGTTTTGAAGCTCACAGCAATAAAATCAACGAACGGAAAACTCGCAGACAACGGACTGAGACCTCGACGAACAACCTCGCCTCCGACAGTACCTCGATCACGATTTAAAAACAATTTGAATGGAGAATATCTTAAATAAGCCAGGCAAACCTTGAAACCAGATTCACATTCCTCTCACGCTTACAAAAGCTCAATTGGTTTGCTACTGTCCCTCTGTCGTTACTGTGTGTGTTTGTGACTGTGTGTGAGTGTTTTCCGGCGAGTTCAGGGGATGAGGGGGACAGCAGCTGCTAGCCGAAGCTTAAGGGTTCAGTGGTCGTTTGGACGTGAGGAAGACGGGCTGTTGGTGGTTGACGACGAGGAGAAGCGTGGTGGCGAGAAGGTGAGGCTGGCGGCGGCTTCGTGCAGTGAGGGTGGTGTGAGGTTAGCTGAAGGTTAAGGGGTTCTAGGTGTTAGGTTTTTGTGTGTAGCTCCTTCAATTTTCAGGCGTTAGTTTTTTTTTGTTCAATTTTTCAACCCTCTCTCTTTTGTATTGTGTATTGTGTATGTATTTATAGTGATGGGGTGGGGAGTAGTTTTAGGGGGGACATATTTTGGGGAAGGTTTTGGGGGGAAAATATTTTGGGGAAGGTTTTGGGGGAAAAATATTTTAGGT
>MU737890.1:0-18398 GCA_026770625.1 Nicotiana glauca | reverse complement strand
TTAAAAATATTGGGAATGATTTTGTGATTGAAAATGCCATTAAATCAAGAAATAGGCTAAAATTACAATTTCATGCAATTTTAGTTTAAAAATACCAAATGGACTTGTAAAATTATATAAAAATTATGTAAATTATATTTTTGTGTAAATATGAGAATAAAATAAATTATTCACCAAAATGACAAGTTTTGAGAATAATTATTGGATTTTATAGTGCAAAATAGGCCATAAATTGGTTTTAAAAATCTTTAAAAAAAAATTGGAAAAAATACCAAAACCTTTGGGGATGCTTGCATATGCATATACGTGCTATCTTGAAAGTATAAAATACATAGGGAAAAATTGGGTATCAACAGCTAGGAGTTCCTGAAGCTGCTCTTTCAATTCTTTCAACTCCGCTGGTGCCATACGATATGGCAGAATAGAGATGGGTTGAGTGTCCGGCACCAGGTCAATACCAAAATCAATATCCCTGTTCGGCGGCATGCCCGGAAGGTCTGCAGGAAATACATCAGAAAAATCCCTCACAACTAGAACGGAATCAATACTANATGGCCCAAATGTAATAATTCTTAAGTAATATTAAATAATCAGGACTTTTCCTTTATTATTAGAGACAAAAACCAATAGAAAATATAGTGTGCTTTAGGATTGACCTTGAATAAGATGGAGATGAGCCTCGACCAATGAATCAATTCACAATCGCGGGGCCCTCAATAATTGCTTGTAAAAATATTAGACTAGGAAGGACTGTTTAGTGAATTTTACGGTCTTTCCCAAAGTTAACATAGACGTAGATGCTTTAGGCGCGATTTATAATAATATACTTTCTTAAGTATGGGTGTACATTTATGTGACCAAAATCTAAATATCAACGAAGTCGAAATGTGTTAAAGGCCACATGCGTACTGGTATAGTGTGGTCCAGGATACATTTTCACGACGTTGCAATTCTTGTAAAATTTAATAATAAAGCAGAATATTAATAAATGCACATAAAAATGGAATATATATATAGAAATCAGATAAAAACAAATACAACAGTTGAGCGACCGTGCTAGAACCACGGAATTCGGGAGTGCCTAACACCTTCTCCCGGACTAACAGAATTACTTATCCGGATTTCTTGTTCGCGGACTGTTAACAGAGTCATATTTCCTCGATACGAGATTCAACCGGTGACTTGGGACACCATTAATATCCTAAGTGGCGACTCTAAATCTAGATAAATAAATCCTGTTTCGACTGTCCTTTAAGTGGAAAAACTCCTTCCTCTATTATATCCCTTCCCGGGGTGTAGTAAGCCGGTAAAAAGGAGGTGTGACAGCTGGAATGGGCTGGTCCTGAGTCGGAGATGAACTCACAGGGCTAGGACTCGCCGGAGATGAGCCGGAAAGGGCCATCGAACTTGAATCGGAAAGATTCTGAGCCAGGGTCTTCAAAGTCGGACTCTGAAACCTCGAGCAAAAAAAGCATAGAGGTATGTGAGGGTAGGTACAGGCTGCTCAGGGTCTGAGAAGCCATAGTCTCCGGTGAAATAAGGTCGGAGACCGGTGAAGGGGCTAGGGTTTTGGAGGGTAGTTGAGAGAATTTTGGAGAGACGAGGGGGATACAAGGGCGGCTGTCTGATTAGAATGATTAGGGTTAGGGGTGGGCTGGTGAATTAAAAAGGAAAGGGAGGATCATGGCCGTTGATCAAAGTGATCAACGGCCTAGATTAAAAGGCCGACCGGTTGGGTTTATTTGATTGGGTCTGGGTCGGGTAATTGATGGGATTGGGTCGTTTAATTAGGGGGTAAATTAGGCTGGGATTTTGGTTTAATTTGGGCTATAATTGAAAGTAAAGAGGCTACAATTTAAATAGCCAATTTTTCCTATTTTGAATTTATAAAAATAATAAATGATGTTCAAAAATTAAATTAAAAATACTGATTTAATAAAAAATATGTAAGTATTAATTAAAAATATTGGGAATGATTTTGTGATTGAAAATGCCATTAAATCGAGAAATAGGCTAAAATTGCAATTTCATGCAATTTTAGTTTAAAAATACCAAATGGACTTGTAAAATTATATAAAAATTATGTAAATTATATTTTTGTGTAAATATGAGAATAAAATAAATTATTCACCAAAATGACAAGTTTTGAGAATAATTATTGGATTTTATAGTGCAAAATAGGCCATAAATTGGTTTTAAAAATCTTTAAAAAAAAATTGGAAAAAATACCAAAACCTTTGGGGATGCTTGCATATGCATATACGTGCTATCTTGAAAGTATAAAATACATAGGGAAAAATTGGGTATCAACAGCTAGGAGTTCCTGAAGCTGCTCTTTCAATTCTTTCAACTCCGCTGGTGCCATACGATATGGCAGAATAGAGATGGGTTGAGTGTCCGGCACCAGGTCAATACCAAAATCAATATCCCTGTTCGGCGGCATGCCCGGAAGGTCTGCAGGAAATACATCAGAAAAATCCCTCACAACTAGAACGGAATCAATACTAGGAGTCTCAGCTCCAACATCCCTCACAAATGCTAGATATGACAAACAACCTTTCCCAACCATACGCTGGGCCTTCAAGAAAGAAATCAACCTACTCGGAACATAATCAGTCACACCACGCCACTCGATCTACGGTACACCCGGCATAGCCAAAGTGACTGTCTTAGCATGACAGTCTAGAATAGCATGATACGGAGATAACCAATCCATGCCTAAAATAATATCAAAGTCCACCATGCTCAATAGCAATAGATGAACTCGAGTCTCCAGACCCCCAATAACCACAATACATGACCGGTACACACGATCTACAATAACAGTGTCGCCCACCGGGGTAGACACATGAACAGGTAAAGCAAGAAGCTCCCGGAGCGCACTCAAATAGTGAGCAAAATATGAGAACACATAAGAATAGGTGGAACCGGGATCAAACAATACTGAGGCATCTCTGTGGTAGACTGAAACAATACATGTAATGACAACATCTGAAGCAATGGCATATGTCCTGCCTGTCATAACATAAAAATGAGCCTGGACACTGCCTGATCGACCTCCGCCTCTGGCATGACCCCTGGCTTCCTAATCTCCACCCCTAGCTGACTGGGGGGGTGGTGAAGTAACTGGGACAGAAGTCGAGGGCTGATCCCTCTACTGATGCTGATTGTCATGGAGCCGAGGACACTATCTCCTCATGTGACCAAACTCTCCGCACTCATAACAACTACCCGGTGTTGGAGATGGGGAATGAAGGGAACTCCTCGCACCTGAGTGACTGGTAGATGCACCCGGCGCAGAAGAACCCTGAGCTGATAGGGCACGAGATGAACTCTGAGCTAGGAGGGTGCTAAGTGAAGGCTGGGTATACCGAGACCCATGATGACCACAACCTGAAGATGCCCCACGATACTTTGGACAGGCCGACTGAGCAGGCCTGAAAGAACGACCTCTACTATGCCAGAACTGGCCCCTCGAAGGAGCACCACTGTAACTGCCCGATCCACGAGGCCTTTGGCCTCCCTCTCCTCTCGCTCTCGATGGCGAACTAACTCGATCTCACGAGTGATATCCAGCACCTCCTCAAATGTAGCACCCAATACTCTCTCTCTAGTCATCAAAATACGGAGATAGTAGTTAAGGCCATCCACAAACCTCCTGATCCTCTCACGGTCCGACGGAATCATCCAGGTGGCATGACAAGACAACTCCGAAAAACTCATCTCGTACTGAGTCACAGTCATATCTCCCTGTGTTAACCACTCGAACTGCCTACACAGCTCCTCTCTACTAGACTGCGGTATGTATTTCTCTAAGAAGAGAGTGGAGAACTTCTGTCAGGTAAGGGGCGCTGCACCAACAGGCCTACGCCTCTCATACGCCTCCCACCAAGTGAAAGCAGCCCCAGTAAACTGAAAGGTAGTAAAGGCCACACCGCTAGACTCAAGAATCCCCGATGTATGAAGCATCCGCTGACACCTATCAAGAAAACCCTGGGCATTCTCTCCCTCAGTACCACTGAATGTCGGAGGCTGGAGTCTACCAAACCTCTCAAGACGACGCTGCTTATCCTCCGGCATGGCTGGAACCCTGAACTCCTACACTTGTGCAACCTGCTGAGCTGGAGATACCTCTGGAGTCTGTAGTCCTTGCACTACCTGCTTAGGTGTGCAGGCAGCGGGGTCTGATTGCCTCCCCCGGCCTGCGAAGTAGCTACTATTGTGGTGGCTGAAACTGCCTGAGCCAGGCCAGTGCAAACTGTCAAAATTTGAGTCAAGGTCTCTTGTAGACCCAAAATCACGATGGGCACGGTTGGTACCTGAGCTAGTACTGTTGGAGTCTGATCCGGAACTGGGCCAGCTGGTGGATCAACAGATGTTGCCCTCGCTATCTGCCTCTACCACGACCACGACCGCGTCCACGGTCTCTGGTGGTCTCTATGGGTGGCACTGGTGGTCGTCCACCTCGTCCAGTAGCTCGTATCCTCACCATTTGTGAGAGAATAGAATAATAGAAGTTTAGTTCTTGATTCAACAAAGTCGCACGACAAGAATTTCAAGAATATGAAGTTTTCCTAAAGGTTCGCAGCCTCCCGAGGATAAATACAGATGTCTCCGTACCGATCCACGAGACTCTACTGAACTGGGTCATGACTCGCGAGACCTAGTAACCTAGGCTCTGATACCAACTTGTCACGACCCCAACCCCGGTCGTGATGGCGCCCAACACCATGCTAGGCAAGCCCGACCAATTCAACACTCAATCCCTTTTTATTAAAAATTCAATGCCAATTAACCGAATTTAATTACCAAACTGATGTGAATAGAAGTCTAAAATAAAGACAAAATGTGCGGAAACCATAATAATAATCTTTACAAAAGCCACTGATCCGGTATCACGAGTCAAAAGCCTCTAGTACATGAGTCCAATAGTCTAATAGCCTATTTGGCCAAGCTTATTTTTGGCCAAAAGTTTTTTTTTGGGCCAAAAGCACTTTTGGCCAAAAATTGAGGTGTTTAGCTAAGCTTCTGGAAGGAAAAAAAAGTGCTTTTGAGGAGAAGCAGAAGCAGTTTTGGAGAAGCAAAGAAAGTAGCTTCTCTCCAAAAGTACTTTTTGAGAAGAACTTTTGAGAAAAATACACTTAGACGCAGTTTTTTAAAGCTTGACCAAACACTAATTGCTGCCCAAAAGTGCTTTTCAAACTAATTAGTCAAACAAAAACTGCTTCTCACCAAAAGTACTTTTGAGAAAAGCACTTTTGAAAAATATACTTCTCAAAATAAGCTGATTTTTACAGCTTGGCCAAACGGGCTATAATACAAGAACATTCTAAAAATACGGAAAGATAAATAAGGATAGAGGGAGAAAATCGGATCTGCAGACGCCATGCAGCTACCTCGATAACTCCGGTGAAATCTGAACTGCAGAACAGCTCGGATTACGCAGGAACACCTGGATCTGCACGCACAGTGCAAGGAGTAATGTGAGTACGCTGACCCAGTGAGTAATAAAAATAAATAATGACTGATAGTATGAAATCACGTAAAAGCACTAAGCAGTAAGAACATTTAAATAGTAAATAATGATAAAAAGTCAGGAAAAATCCCTTAAAACCAGTACTCAACTCATACACACTTCACAATAACCGAATTCATAATTATATTGCTTCGGCGCACAGCCCGATCCATAATAATAGTCGACTGCACTCACTAGGGGTGTACAGACTCCGGAGGGGCTCTTACAGCCCAAGCGCTATATTGCTGCGGCGCGCAGCCCGATCCATATATATAAATATATACTTGCTGCGGCATGCAACCCGATCCATATAAATATATTGCTGCGGCATACAACCCGATCCATAACGTATAAAACATCCTCACTATTGAGTTCTCAACCCCTTTCAGTCAATATAAACATAGCTTTTCGGGCGTACTAATATAAGATAGGGATCTAAGCCCACATATTACCTCCGTTTCGGATTAGCAATTTCAAAAGAAAATTCATATTATATTAATCAGTTAGAAACATAACTGAGGGTATGATTTTAACAAGTAAAGTGAGGTCAATCAGTAACAATGCCCCTAAGGGTTCTACAGGTCGGCACAAGGTCCCAAACATGGCAACTAGCCCAAATCATAATGATAATAGTTAAATCTCAGTAAAAAATGTAGTAGAATCGTCAATCCGGATGGATCAAGTCCCAATCCCCAGTAGTAGTGCACCCCACGTTCATCATACAACGTGTGTCTCACCTCAACATAGCACTACGTTGTGCAAATCTAGGGTTTCAAACCCTCACGACATCATTTATAATTATTACTCACCTCAAGCCGGCCAAACTCTAGCTCGCTATGCTTTTGCCTCTCAAATCGACCTTCTCGCGTGTCGAATCTAATCAAAACCACAACGAATACATCACAATATGCTAAGAAAATAATACCCAATCAAAAACAATCAAAAAATACTAAAAAGTCTCGAAATTAGCAAAACTCAAATCTCGAGCCCACTTCTTGAATCTCAGAATTTTTTACATCAACGGGTTCCTTATCTCGCCACGAGTCCATACATATCAAGAACTCTCAAATCCGAGCTCAAATGGCCATTCAAATCCCAATTTAAACTTTCAAACACTCAAGCCCTAGTTCTTCCAATTTTAGCCAAGTTTCCATGAATTTCAAGGTTAATTTCACAATATAATTGTGTTTTTTGTTCATATGACTCATCTCCAATCAATCCCAGTCGAAACCCTCTTTAATTCCTCCCAAAAATCTCTCAAGGTGCTCAACAATGGAGGAAAATAACTTAGGCTCGCTGATGAAATATCATTAAAAACCCTTCTGCGAGCTGACATTTTACTCTATGCGAACACGAGGGCCCACTCGCATTCGCAATGAACAAACTTTTCCACTGACCAATTTACCCTTCACGAACACGGTATCCTACACACGAACGCGAAGCCCTGGGTCCCTAAACCTACATGAACGCGTCCCTCAACCGCAAACACGAAGAATAACTCACCACTAGACCCTAGCCCTTATACGCGAACGCGATGACCTTCACGCGAACACGATGACTGATCTCCTAACCTTCCGCGATCGCGAGGCCTCAAATGCGAAGGCCTAAACTCCTGGCCCTCAAATTCCTTCTACGTGTTCCCGACTCACCCTACGCGAACGCGAAGGGTTAAACCTCTGCAACACTGAACTGAAAAACCTGCAACTCCCAATGCTAAAATTGGTCTGATTGACCTTCCGGATCATACCCGAGGCCCCCGGTACCTCAACCGAAAGCACTAACACATCCTAAAATATCACCCAAACTTGTTCCAATCTTCAAAACACCTCAAACAACACCAAAACCATCAATTCTCATCGAATTCAAGTCTAAGTTCTTCAAAAACTTCCGAAATACGCATTCGATCAAAAACCTAACCAAATCACCTCCGAACGATCTGAAATTTTACACACAGATCCCAAATCACTTAACGAAGCTACAGCAACTCTCAGAACTCCATTCCGACCCTCGGATCAAAATCTCACCTATCAACCTGAATTCGCCAAAATACTAACTTCGCCAATTCAAGCCTAATTCTACATCGGACCTCCAAAATTACTTCTGATCACACTCCTAAGTCACAAATCATCCCCCGAAGCTAACCGAATCACCGGAAATCACATCCGAACCCTCTAACTCATAAGTCAACATCCAGGTTGACTTTTCTAAACTAAGGTTTCCTTAAAGAGACTTAGTATCTCATTTCCTTCTAAAATCAATCCAAACCAACTCGTTCACACAAGACACTGATAATGAAGCATAAAGAAGTAGAAAATAGGGAAAATGGAGTGGTGACTCATGAGACGACGATCTAATACGAACTGGCTAAATATTTATCCGGAAGCTCATGTTACCCTTTTACCTAGAACACATTCGGACCACTGTCCTTTATTACTAACCCTACAAAATGAAACAGTACCAAAAAAGGATGTTTTTAGAATGGAAACCATGTGGTTTTCCCACCAAGAATTCCCTAATATAGTTAGTCATATATGTAAAACTAACTCCCAATGCTAGAAGTCATTCAGGACTTCACCCATTTAATTAAACAATGGAATAAAGAATCATTTGGAAATATTTTTAAACAGAAAAACCAACTACATGCTAGACTAGAAAGAATAAAAAAATCTCCTCATTACCCTACGTGTGATTTCCTTCAAACATTAGAAAAATAACTCACACGCCAGTACAATCAAATACTAGCTCAGGAAGAAGATTTTTGGAAATTAAAATCACGCATAAATTGGCTCAATCGCGGAGATGCTAACACTAGATTTTTCCATTTATCTACTCTCAAAAGACGAAGACGTAATAAGATCCTTGCGCTTAAAGACTCAACTGGTAATTGAATTTCAGACCACAGTCAACTCAATCAACTTATCAGTAACTATTATCATAACTTGTATACGACCTCTCACACTGAGTCATATCACAAATTTTCTACGTGTGCTTACAATATTCTTTCACCAAGTGAAGCAACTAATCTTTGCTCCCCAGTAACAACCCAAGAAATACTAGAAGCATCACAATCCTTCCAACTTCATAAGTCCTCAAGGCTAGATGGCCTTCATCCATTATTCTACCAAAAATTTTGGAAACAAATCCATTCTTCCATGGTTCCTTTTTTTCCAACAAATATTCCAAACAGGAACTATCCCAGCTGACCTCAATAGGACCTACATTTGTTTAATCCCAAAAATTAAGTGTCTTACCACCACCATGCATTTCAAACCTATTAATTTGTGTAACATACTCTACAAAATTATCACAGAAATCATCGTCAAGCGTATCAAACCACTTCTAGATAGAATTATCAACCCTACTCAATCGGCATTCCAAAAGAATAGACGAGCATCAAATAATGCCATAATTGTCTGCGAATTGCTAAATCGCTTCAAAATGTCTAAGTCAAAGTGCTCCAGCATGTTACTAAAAATCGATCTTGAAAAAGCTTTTGATAGTCCGTAATGGAGCTTTATACGGAGTGCATTACCAAAAAAGGATGTTTTTAGAATGGAAACCATGTGGTTTTCCCACCAAGAATTCCCTAATATAGTTAGTCATATATGTAAAACTAACTCCCAATGCTAGAAGTCATTCAGGACTTCACCCATTTAATTAAACAATGGAATAAAGAATCATTTGGAAATATTTTTAAACAGAAAAACCAACTACATGCTAGACTAGAAAGAATAAAAAAATCTCCTCATTACCCTACGTGTGATTTCCTTCAAACATTAGAAAAATAACTCACACGCCAGTACAATCAAATACTAGCTCAGGAAGAAGATTTTTGGAAATTAAAATCACGCATAAATTGGCTCAATCGCGGAGATGCTAACACTAGATTTTTCCATTTATCTACTCTCAAAAGACGAAGACGTAATAAGATCCTTGCGCTTAAAGACTCAACTGGTAATTGAATTTCAGACCACAGTCAACTCAATCAACTTATCAGTAACTATTATCATAACTTGTATACGACCTCTCACACTGAGTCATATCACAAATTTTCTACGTGTGCTTACAATATTCTTTCACCAAGTGAAGCAACTAATCTTTGCTCCCCAGTAACAACCCAAGAAATACTAGAAGCATCACAATCCTTCCAACTTCATAAGTCCTCAAGGCTAGATGGCCTTCATCCATTATTCTACCAAAAATTTTGGAAACAAATCCATTCTTCCATGGTTCCTTTTTTTCCAACAAATATTCCAAACAGGAACTATCCCAGCTGACCTCAATAGGACCTACATTTGTTTAATCCCAAAAATTAAGTGTCTTACCACCACCATGCATTTCAAACCTATTAATTTGTGTAACATACTCTACAAAATTATCACAGAAATCATCGTCAAGCGTATCAAACCACTTCTAGATAGAATTATCAACCCTACTCAATCGGCATTCCAAAAGAATAGACGAGCATCAAATAATGCCATAATTGTCTGCGAATTGCTAAATCGCTTCAAAATGTCTAAGTCAAAGTGCTCCAGCATGTTACTAAAAATCGATCTTGAAAAAGCTTTTGATAGTCCGTAATGGAGCTTTATACGGAGTGCATTATGTTTCTTCAACTTTCCCCCCACCCCCCACCCCCTCACCTCACCTCCCTCATTATGTCTTGCATATCCACTACTTCCACATCCGTCCTCATTAATGGTTCACCCACTCCCTTTTTCAAGCCCGGTAGAGGAATTAGGCAAGGTGACTCACTCTCACCCTATCTATTTATTATGTGCATGGAACTACTTTCACGAAGTATTACCAATGCTGTGGATTACCAACAATGGAAGCTCATCACTATAAATAGTAGATCACCTCCGACATCTCACTTATTCTTTGTGGATTACATTATCCTAACTTCCAAAATAACTATTACCTCCTCCCATAAAATTATAGACCTACTAGACCAATTCACTTACCACTCAGGTCAGAAAATCAATTTTGAAAAGTCAAAAATATTCTTCTCAAAAAATTGTTCCATTTCTGACAAAAATTTTATTCTATCTTCCTTTAGTATGCCCGAAGAAAAACACTTTGGCAAATATCTAGGCTTCCTAATCTTTACTTCTAGGCCAGCCAAAAGAGATTTTTAATTCTTACTAGACAACTTTAAGAATAGATTAGCGGGCCGCACAACCTTAATCAAAGCTACTCTCAACACCATTCCCAACCATATTATGTAAATTGTCCAAATTCTCTCATATGTGATCAATCGATTAAAATCCTATCAAATAAAAAAATATAGGGGTCCACCTCGCAGAAAAGAAGGTTACATATGCTTAGTTAGAATATAATCACTTCTCCAAAGATTCAGGGCTGCTTAGGCATCCAACGACTCCTTCACAAAAATCAAGCCCTATTAGCTGCTACCGCTTGGCGACTATTCCATAACCCTCAAAGTCTTTGGGAATCACTACTCATCCACAAATACACAAATCACACACCCCACCTTTCAAAAAAAATCCATCACTACTGTGATCACACATTATGCAAGGATGGAAATAGGCCTGATCGACTCATTTGGGGAGCTGCCCCTCATGGCTGTTTCTCAATTAATTCTTGTTATAAATTACTACAGCCACCTACTGATAAAGGGAAACAATTACGGATAGATTTGGAAACTATAAATGCTACCCAAAATAAAAAATTTCCTATGGCTCATTAGCCATAATCGGCTAGATACCAATAGGTATCTACATATGCTAGGAATAATCCCTTCTAATAGGTGCAACTTCTGCCTCATTGAGGAAAAAATCATAAGCCAAATATTACTACACTATCCTAGAGCCAAAAAATGTTGGGAAGGGCTACATCTAGGACCCCTCATAAATTCCCTACCTACTAACCCAAACACTTACACTTGTTGGCTAAAAACTCTTGTCCTCCAAAAAGGTACCTTAGACACTCCTCACATACCTTTCCAGTTACTAGTTCCATTCGCCTTGTGGCACCTTTGGATCATTAGAAATAAATCCTGCTTTGAGAATCCAAACTACTCACCCTCCATTAATATAAAACTTCAACATGCCCAGGGATTTCAATACCTTGTTAATCAACCATCCAAAGATCCCACGAAAATTCCCATGTATGTCAAATGGAACCCACCCCCACCCACAGTTTTTTGTCTCAACACGGATGGAGCTTTCAACCGGGATAAATCACGTGCAGTCTTAGGTGGGGTTTTCAGGGATTATAAGGGCAATTGGGTTATGGGATATGCGGGTCACTCAACATCTAATAGTGTTAATAATATTGAACTCATGGCCTTATTACTTGATTTGCAAATGGCTTTTACGCACAACTTAACGACACTTCACATCCACATGGATGCAAAAGAAGTAATTAATTTGATCAATACAAACAACTCGCATAACTCAGCTATTTGTTTTGACTACAGGTTCCTGATCCACAAACTGAATAATCCAACATTCAGCCATGCTTACAGGATATAGTAGCAGATAAGCTTGCACATTTTGGTATGGTATTGGAAGGCACTCCTATCACCTTTTTCAGACCCTCCTCAGTTCATACGGCAGGATCTTTTAAATGATAAACATAGTATTGGCACGACTAGATGGATACCAAAAAGCAACTCTTTTTGTATGGACTCTTCTCCCTCCTTTGGCACCCAAAATGCAGCACCTTCAACAAGCTCAAACTCTAATGGAGCAGCTGCCATGCACGACGATAACCCAAGGAGTAGTAATAGTAGTATTAGTATTGTTTCTTTACCTAGCAGTAGTAGTAGTTTTATTTTCCCTAGTAATGTTCAACGGCATAGCACTGCTTGTCTCTATTATGATGCCTACGGGCAGCAACTCCCTGTAACGTCTTCTATGCAGTAGTTAATATAAAGTAATCTTCAAAACAAAAAAAAATCTTCAGTGTTAAAGTTGGAATCTCATTGCCAGACAAAAAAATGATTATGGAATTTGAATGACAAAGTTTCCTAATACAAAAAGGCATGCAAATAATAGTAGAGAACAATCAACCTAAAAGTTACTATAAAGAACAAAAAAAAGGGATTAATAAATATTAAAAACAAAAAAGAGGTTTTTATTTCATGATAAGTCGAAGCAAACATTCCTAAAATAACCTAAAAGTACTTGAAAATTCTTACTAGAAACTAAAATAACTACCCTAGGACAATTATTGATTTTTATCAATAATGTCGGTAGCTCCACTTGAAGCTACAAATCTATCAAAGCTCGAAAGCCGATCACCCTGAGTAAAACTAATGACTTCACTAGAATTAGATGCTAATGAATCATGTGGAGCAGATAATTTACTCTTATAATCTTGAAAGAGATCATAACAATTGGATCGAACTTCTTGAATTTTTGTTGAAGCTTCTTCACCATAAATTAGTGGAAGAAAGAACTCTACCAACCTCATCTTGTACCGTGGATCAAAGGTTGCAGCTACTCCCATAAAAATATGCACATCCTCCCAATATTTTTTAAATTTCAACAACATGGCAGATGTCATATCGCTAATCAAAGGATTAAGCTCTTTCACCCAAGCTTCCAATTCTAGTTTAATTTCACAAACTTTTGTAAAATATTGACTAGAAGTTGGATATTGAGTTCCTGAAAACTGTTCAGTTGATAAAAAAGTTTGAGCTTATCAGAAACATCTTCTGAATTACTCCATTGCTCTTCAATTGGATACGACTTATAATTTGTGTCAGTTAGACTCAACTTGTTAAACACCTCTTTGTATTCTATAGCTGTTCTCAACATTAAATATGTTGAGTTCCACCAAGTAGAACAATCATACTCCAACTTCTTATTGTCACACCTCCTTTTTCCTACACCCGGAAGGGTATAAGGGAGCTTTTCTAATTTAAGTGATATTATTTGAAATGAGATTATTTGAAATAAGATTATTTTAATTAATTTCTTCAGAGTCGCCACTTGGAATAGTTTATTTGGTGTCCCAAGTCACCGGTTTATTTTAAATCCCAAATCGAGGAAAATTTAACTTTCCTTTTGAAGTCTGCGAACCAAAAATTCTGAATAAGGAATTCTGTTAACCTGAGGGAAGGTGTTATGCACCCCCGGATTCCGTGGTTCTAGTACGGTCGCTTAAACTATCATACTTGGCCTATTATCTGATTTTAACACATATTTTAGCCAATGGTATAATTTTAACTTTATAACCGCTTTTATTTATTTTAAAGAAGATTTAACGTCGTTTGAAACGTGTCTTTAGATCGCGCCACGTGAAATACATCCGCAATCCGAAATACATTTTTATTCAACGTTATTGAGATTAGGATTTGGGTCACATAAATGTGCACCCGAATTTAGGAAGGTAAATTATTAAAATAACACGCCTAAATCAACTACACGTTTTCAACTTTGCGAGGGTCCTGGAAAATTTAACTAATGGCACGCCTCGATTTCTAAAGAGTTAAAATTAAATATCCGAGGGTTGTCACACCTCCTTTTTCCGAAAGGCTTTACTACACCCCGGGGAAGGGATATAATAAAGAAGGAGTTTTTCCAATTAAAAGATAATCGAAACGGGATTCGTTTTATTTAAGATTCAGAGTCGCCACTTGGGAGATTTATGGTATCCCAAGTCACCGGTTTGAATCTCGAATCGAGGAAAGGGTTTGACTCTGTATTAACAGTCGCGAACCAGAAATTCGGGTAAGGAATTCTGTTAACCCAGGAGAAGGTGTTAGGCATTCCCGAGTTTCGTGGTTCTAGCACGGTCGCTCAACTGCTATATTTGGCTAAAATTTGATTTTATACATGTTACCCTATTTGTGCAATTTTAGAATTAATTACCGCTTGAATCATTTTATTTAAGAAAGTGAACATCGTTTAAGAACATGTTTTCGGATCACGTCACATGAAATGCACCTGGATCCTCGACACAATCTTATTCAACATTTTCGGATTTGGATTTGGGTCGCATGAAATGCACACCCGTATTAGGAAGGTAAGATTAATTAAAAACGCGCCTAAAGCGATTAACGTGTTGTTATCTTTTGGGAAGGCCGTGAAATTCGCTAAACGGCCCGTCCCGAATACTAAGTATTTTTGAATTAAGTAATTAATGAGGGCCCCGCAATTGTATATTTGACTTGGTGAGGCTCGTCTCATTTTTTATTATTAAAGGCCAAGCCTAGAGCAACTATATTTTCTATTTCTTGTTTTTGTCTCTAAAAGAAAAGGAAATATCCTAATCGATTAATATTAGAGCTTGGGTTCCAAGTTCAGGTCCGGGCCCAAACAAAGAAAAGACCTTTCAGCTTGAACCCGCTACCTAACTTAAAACCTACAGTCGACCATGTAAACATTAACAAAAACCTATTGTTATTTCAATCTTGGGCCCAAACAACCCGAGCCACTTTATACAAATATATTGGACTACATTCTTATTCAGAATTCTGCAATACTATTGAGTTTCAAACTTAGCCCAACAAAATAATACACAATCTAAATCATTATCATTATTAGATTTAAAACTATCAGTAATTAACTAATTTTATTTTATACAATTGATTGAATTCAAAGACGAAACGACAAAGTGAACCAGCTAGTTGCTAGGTAAATGCGGTTTCAAATTGCTGTGGTTACATTATTTCCAATTATAACAAATCTAAACATTCTGCGGCATTTTTTTTATTTCCTATTTTTGGACTGAAGCTTTGTACGACTAATATTACTCACTAATTTCAATACAGAAAAACGTGATGTTAACTAAGTACAAACTACTGATTTCCTGCTCAATTTAAACAGCATGAATGAGGCATGATCACTTTAGTCCTAATTTCTGTTGAATTCAAAGTTCTACCATACTAAATGAAGTTATAAACAATCTCAACAAAACATAAGTAACCGATTTCTAATATTTCAACCTATCAATTCTAATGCTCGCAATTCAAAGTAACAGTTCAAATCCATCTAAAATCCGATGTACACAGTCCACAATCCATTAATACAATTAAAATAGATCTCAAATAAATCAAATAGTAATAATACTAATGCTAATTTCTAACAGTGGCATACAATTGAACCACCAGTATGCATTTCTTATTATTTAACTTCAAAAGGATCCTCTACATATGAACTCAGCTTCATCACTATTTGAACATTGAAATGTACCTAGAAATAGGACAGAATATGATGATGTTGAAGTCAGTTGAACAGCAGTAAACAAGTAGCAACGACAGGAATAAATTTGAATCGAAAACAGCTTCTCAACAGAGCACTTTCAGCACAGAACAACTTCAGTATTCAATTTGATCTAAACTGACTCAAACAAACTTAGAATTGTCCCCGAAAACCACTCTAATAGACCTCCGAGATTTCCAGAACTAGCTTCTGATCCACAGATACCAAATTTGAACTTCAAAAATTGATATTAAGCTAAAAACCCAATCGAACAGTATTTTTCTTTGGTTTTTTTTTTTTTTTACTGATTTTTGTTTGCTTTTGGATTTTTTATATGAAAGAAGCTAAAGATCTAAGAAGTTCAGATCTGAATTTTAAATTTCAGATTCTGCAGAGATTGAGGGGATTTTGGGTTCCAAAACTTGTAGAAATTTTCAGGGGGTTTCTAACTTGTTAGTGAAGGCATTAGGGGTGCCTTTTATAGGTAAAGAATGGGGCAGAAGATTCTGGAAGTTTTTACCCATTTCCCTCCTTTTTAATTTTAGATTTTGACTATTAGACCCTAAATTAATGCCTTGTTATCCAAGTTACTGCATTAAAATATAGAAAACTTTCACTAAAGCCCCCTTCTAGAAGGTCCTAGGATATTCTTTTAACTACACAATGCCTATACTACCCTTGCCTTTACTTTGAATTTACCAATCTTAATAAAACTACCCTTTCCTATGCCCAAACTACCCTTATTTGCTACCTAAAATTACTAACTTCTGTTAACTAAACCAGCCCCTTACCCCTTGGTTTCAATTCACTATGATTGAAGTTATCAGCTATAAGCAATCTCCTAAAGTTAATTACCTTGACAATGAACATTGAAATAAAGAAAACTAAAACTAAACCCAATTAAACTACCAATCAAATTTGCCAAAACAATCATTGAATCGAAGTCAAACTAAACGAAAATACAACTTAACTAATCAATTTGACTAATTAAACCAAAACTTATCAGTGAACTACCAAAACAACAAATCAAAATCAAACTAATATTTGAGCATGAATCTGACCAAATAAACTAATGAGAATCAAAGCTTAAAGAAGAACAAAATAAATAAAGAAATAAGAAGGAAACTCACTGAATCCAGACTTCTCGCGGCCAAAACATCGAATTTTATTTCTAATTAATGTTATCCTTCTATTTCATCAGAAATAGGCAAATAACATCAAATAAAAATCAATCGACCTGAAAAAACTCCCCAAAATAGATTTGAATTTTAAGAACCCTAGGTCCAAAAATCCCCAAGCTCTGCTATGATTCGAGAGATTCTGGCATGGAAATCGTTATGAGGAAGGTTGGGAGATTGTGGGGTGCGAATTTGGAGCCATTTGGACAAGGTGTTGTTCTGGGCCTGAGCTTCAAACATATATTCGAGCAGATGTGCCTAGATTCGAGGGAAACTGAAGTGAGGTATAGAAAGAGGGTGACGGGAGGAGTCTAGGGTATTGTTTTGGCGGTCATTGGCAGTCATTGGCGTCCGCACCGCCGTGGGCGGCGGAGATGTCAGTCACAAGATTGATTATTTGAGGTGTTTAGGCGGGATTCGAACTATAAAAATGGTGGATTCGTGACGGGGGCATTGAAGCGGTGTAGGGGTGTGAATTTTGGAGCCATCGGCGATGGTGGCGACTTCTCTGGTGGTGGTGGCGACGGCATTACGAGGTTGAGTACGAGGAAGAGGAACTTTGGTCATTAGGGTTATACAGAAGCTAGGATATTTTAATTAAATTGTGGAGGAGGCATCACAGCCGTTGGATGATGGATAAGGGATGGTTTGGATCAAACGACGCCAAACGGCGTCGTTTTGTTTATTAGAGGGCAGGCCGGGTAGTTTAGTTGGGCTGATGGCGTGGGTTGAGTGTATTTACACTGGTTTGGGCTTGCAAAAATACAAGAAGACGGCCCAATCCTTTCCCCTTTTGTATTTTCTTTTGTTTTCTCCCTTTTTATTTTGTTTTCTTTTGTATTTTTGTATATATTTTGATTTTATTAAAAATGTTAAAATAGACTCACAATCAACTTAATACTAAAAAAAAGATTTTCTAGTTAATTCCTAAAAAGAAAAAAATGCAAACTAATACTAGTTTGAACTAAAATGTAAAACGGACCATTTTTATTATTTTTTTATATTTTATTCTAAAACAAATTAATACTAAAATATGAAATTAAATCCTAAATGCAAAATACATATTTTTGTATTTTTATATGAATTATCATGCACAAATAAAAATGCAATCAATTAACACAAAATTCACAAAAATTGTAAAAATAAGGAAAAATCTTTTGTATGGGATTTTTTGGGAATAATTCATATATAGGGCAAAAATCACGTGCTCACAGCTGCCCCTCTTTGCTCGAAAAAATGAAAAAGTTTTCGGGCAAAGATAAGTGAGCCAATACGAGCGATTATTGCCCGTTCAACTATTCCGTTGTGAAGCATTTTGCAAAGTTTTGACCGCACCCTACTTCAGAGGTTGCCTACGTATCCTGGGCTAAACAGGAATCAGGTCAGTGTAGTTCGGGAGTGTCTGGTAGCTGGGACTACCAGGAGATGTGATCTCATTGTTGTTACTGCTGCTATTGCTCGCTGACCTCCTTATTACACCGTGGTAAAACAAAAGAAGCTAGCCTAAACTATGATCTATGAGTTACAAAA
>MU737887.1:0-26248 GCA_026770625.1 Nicotiana glauca | reverse complement strand
TTTTCTCCAACTTAAGGCTTTAAAAATGAGAATTTCCATTTAGATTTGACTCCAAACTTCCTGAATTTTAGTTCTGACCACACACACAAGTCAATATACCTGAGATGAAGCTGCTCATGACCTCAAACTACTGAATGACGTGTTGGAACTCAAAACGACCGATTGGGTCGTTACAATTGTATAGGTAGGTTCGTGATCGCATAGTGTAGTCTCAGGGTGTCGCGAAAGCTTCTGTAGGATGTACTATGCGAATGCATAACTCCCCCATGTGAATGCATAGTGAAATGAATTGGCCTGGGGGAGGGGAGCCAGTATACTATGCGAACGCGCACCCTGCCCCATGATCGCAATGCCTAGCACCCCTTACCCTATGCCAACACATCCAATTGTGTGCGAATGCATAGGTTCCCTACCCAATTATTTTAAAACAATAGCAAAACGGAAATTCTTCAAAACTTCATAACTTTTTCACTTAAACTCGAACCTGGGCCATTTTTGAAAAGGGATTTCACCACAAAACCATAAGTATGTGTTCTTAGACTTATTTTCTTCAATTTCCATTAACACCCATTAGATTTCTAGGCCTAAATCATGTTCTTTATGGTATAAATTAGGGATTTAGGTAGAATTAGGGATTTTTGAATAATTGAAATTTAGACCTCGTTCTGGGATCAGATTTCGAAACTAATTGCATATTCGGGCTCATGGGTGAATGGGTGATCGGGTTTTTGTCCGAACCTCCTGTTATGACCAAGCGGGCTCGGGGTCAATTTTTGACTTTTTGTGGAAAATAATAGAAAACCTATAATAATCGTTGAGTATGAATTCTTTAGCATTTATTGATGTTGTTAAATTAATTTGGACTAGATATAAGTAATTTGGAGGTGAATTCTAAAGAAAAAAGCGATGTTTGAGGCTTGAGTTGGCCGTGGAAGTTTAAGGTAAGTGTTTGGTCTAACCTTAGCTTGAGGGATTAGGATTTGTGTCCTATTTGCTATGTGTTATTTGTTGAGTATGACGTATAGGCATGGTGACGAGTATTTATAAGTTGGTATCAAGTATGCCCGTGAGTCTTATATTATGATTATTATGACTCCGTTTGTATTGTTCATGCCTTATGTGATGATTTCTATTGTTGAGCAAAGCTTGTGGAAGTAATATTGGTAATTGAATATTGAAGAGTGTTGGCTCAAGTTATGAAATGAATGCTGGAAGTAAAATTAGTAGTTGAGCCTTATAGAGCATTGTCTCAAGTTGTGTAGTGAGTTGTGAAGTAAATGTGAAAAAGAGAAGAGGATTATTATATTGTCTCCCTTGTTGGGATATTATTGCTTTTAATGCTATCTCCCTTTCCAGGTGTTGATGTTTTTGATACTGTTCCCTTGTTGGGATTTGATTGTTGTACTATTGTTTTCTTGCCAGGATTTTATTGTGATTTTATTCATTTCCTTGCCCTTATTTCGTGTGATTGTTGTTTGGGTGAGAAAGAGTGTTAAAGCACGAATGGTGATGCCGTGCACTGTTTTGGTGAGAGAGTGTTAAAGCATGAAGGATGATGTTGTGTATGATTTTGCGAGGACGAGAGTAAAAGCACGAAGGGTGATGCCGTGCACTTGTTTAATTTTTGATTCCTGTTGATAATTGAGTTATGGTGTTGCTTATATTTACCTGCTGTTCTTCTGTTATCATTTGATGGTTCCCCGCATCATGTTTCCCCCTCCTATCCTTAACTGTACATTCGTGCTTTTATTTTTCGATGGATATGATTTAACTGCACAGGTTATTTGGTAGTCTGGTCTTAGCCTCGTCACTACTTTGCCAAAGTAAGGCTAGGCACTTACCAACACATGGGGTCGGTTGTGACGATACTGCATGTTGATACCCGATTTTTCCCTATATATTTTTAATATGCATAAATACTTCCAAAATAGCATATATATGGATATATAAGTATGCACAACGGTTTTATAATTTTTTCATAATTTTAAAGATTTTAAATTGATTTATTTCCTTCCCTTTTACTCATAAAATCCCAATAATTATCCCTCAAATTATTGTTGTAGTGATTTGGTCATTTAATTTCTATATTTATGCCAAAATATGGTTAAAATATTTTTATGCATTTTTAAAACTAATTTGCATGTAATTGTAATATTAGCCCCGTTAATATATATTACATTTACATGCATAAAATTAACCTTATATAATTTCAAAATGTTGAAAATCTATTTAAAATCATTTTAGTACATGAAATTATTTTTTAGAAATTATTTATTATTTATTATAAATTATATAGGAAAAATAGGCTATTTAAAATATAGCCAGATTTGCATTTCAATTTTAGCCCAATTTTAATCCAACCCCAGCCCAATTTTTGTCTTAAACTACCCGACCCAAACCCTAAACCTGCCTACCCGACCCAGAATCAATTGAATCATGGCCGTTGATCTGAGAGATCAATGGCCCGTATTAACCCCTTCCTTTTTTATTCCAAACGACCCCCAACCATAAATCATTTTCCAAATCTGCCGCATCTGTATTCTCTCATATCCTCTCCTCTCTCAGTAACTCGACATAACCCTATCCCCTTCAACCGCTGACCTCTCTTTCTTCGATCTTCTCCGGTGACCTCCCATTAACTCCTAAGCCTTCAATGGCTCCTCTAATGCTATGCTTGCCTTCTCTAAAGTCTTCAAGGGCCCAGGGCCACGCAGACTTGCATCTAGGGTTTGTCATTTGTCTGTTCTTGGCTACTTCTGTGTGATTTCGAGAGAAATCATACTTTACTTCTTACGATCCTTGGGATTCTAGACAGTTTCTTTCATCTCTCTTTGGTTTTCTTCTGAAACTCTAATTTCTGTCTACATCTCCTAGATCTATACAATTTTAAAATGATTTGAGTTTGTTTCTTTGATGTTTTACACCATCCTTGGAACTCTTTACAAGAATCATGTGATTTCAAGTGTTTTCGTCTTCTTCTAAAATTAGGATTTTCGGAACTTCTTATAAAACTTTATTTTAAATTGATTTTTATTGCTTCAACTTGCCTATATTAAAAGCCCTAATTTTCAAGATTTTCTTTGTTTTAGTCTGTGTATTAGCATGATTGATCGCTGCTTGTTTGGGTTTTTGTGACTATCTTGCCTCGAATATGTTCTTACGGAGTATTTAGCCTAACTTATATCACCTCTATGTGTTTGTCTTCATCTTGATTGGTCAATACTTGCCCCTTTGCTTGCTGTGTTTAGTTACTGCTATCTCACTCCTTTTATTTCTAAAACTCTATCTTTGATTGACTCTGAACTCCTTGTTTCTTGGCTTCATTTGAAAACTTCCTGTTTAAACTTGGGAACCCATGTTCCCCTCCTTAAATCAGTAATTTCGAATCCCTTGATTCCATGATTTACTGTATGCTGCTTTTCGATTATTTTCATATTCTGCATCTTAAATTTGTTTTCTTACCTTATTTGATTAACCGAGTATTTTACTGATTCTTCATTATTTTTTTCCTTAATTAAACCCTTATGTACTTACCCTTAATTGCTATTTTGTACCTTATGCTCTTCTTGATTATTTTCCTTAATAATTTTTACCTATTACCGTTGGTTGATTACCCCTTAATTAAAGGGGTATTTGCATTGATTAGATTTTGATTTGGTTCCATAATTACTATACTACTATGATTCTTGCCTTATTTTACCTAATTTTCGAACAAATATATATACACACTCTCTCATTAACACAAACACACAAACACATTGATTCCAAAACTCACTCTCTCACACTCTAAATGCTTTTAGCTTTCTCTCTTTGTTACTTGCTACCATTTGAATTAGTCAGCTGTAAGTCAAGGCTAATTATTGTCCTCTCCTACTCTTAACCTTTTGTTTGATATCTCTATACTGGTATGCTCTAATTTTAATTCAAGTCCCAAAAACAATATGCTTCTCCTATTACTTAAATTTATCATGTTTCTACTATGCTTTTACATATGGTTTTTTTTCAACCTGCAATTAGTATGTCTACTTCATTGTCTTCTTTACTGCATGTTAGATACCCCATGGGATCCCCTTCTAGTATGTCTTAATGTGTCTATGTTTCCCTAATCCCTGGCATGGCCCTTTACTATGTAAAGTAATTGGCTACCCTAAGCTTATTGATTATGTATTAACTCTACAGTTCATGCTATACTTCAAAGGAGCCATGACCCCCCTTTTAAGGGCCCCTCTGGTTCTGTACCTATGCGTATCTATGTTTACTATGTGCCCTATGCTTACCCCAAATACCCATTACTCCTAAGTAGATGTGTGCACTTGTCTGACTTCATATTGAAGTTCTGATGAACTTCTTCTAGTACTGTATTTGGTTTGGTTGATTGCTGATCACTTACCTTTTTTAAAATTATATTATTCAATAACTCCCTATGTGTTTTACAAAACCATTTCAAACAAACCTCTCTTTTGACACTGTTTTCCTACTATAACCCTTTTCAAACTATGTCAATCACTCTCACTCTATTCTTAAGTCACTAGGTTATGCCCCTTCCAGTGTCTGTATTGCCTTGGGATTCTCTTGAGAACCATATGAACTCTAGCACACTGAGGCTGACCCTTTCACGTTGCACTTACTCAATTTGGTTACCAAGTCTAGGTGTAAGCCCTGCCTAGGGTCCTTGAGATCCTTAGGGAACTTTGATGCATCTAGACAATGACACTGTCTATGGAATTTGGGCATCTGATATTTTTGGAGGTTTTGGAAATCTGGGCCTATTTGTAGGCTCCCTATAGAATAGCTTCTTATTTTTCTTATCTATTTATGTAATTCATTTATATGGGCTGTAATAATTTGTAAATAATTATTGGGGTAACTACTGAAAAGGGTGGGTAGTTACATGTTTGTGGGATAATATGAGTAGAAACCATACCTATAGGACTTTATATTTTTGCTATTTTTGCCTTACCATGTTAGAAATCATGCCTATAGGTTTCAAGTGGTTCCAATAAGCGAAATCATGTTTAAAGGTCTTAAAAAAATCAACTTTATTAATAGAAACCATGCCTATAGGATCTTCATATCTTGTTGTGTTTGCCTTACCATGTTAGAAATCATGCCTATAGGTCTCAGGTGGTTCGAATAATAGAAATCATTGTAGATCTTAAAATTAACCTCATAAGTAGATGCTATGCCTATAGGATATAATCTAATTCAACTTCTGTTATAACAAGTGTTACATGCATTTTTCATTTGTCATCTTGCCTGCAAGTTTCTAAAATCCGTTTTAAACAACTATAGAAATTCTGCCTATAGATCTAAACCAGTTCACTTCGAAACTAGCTTAATTAATGGTTTATTTTCCCTGAAACAAGTTATTTAAAAAACTGTCTTAATCTACCAATATACAACATGGTTATAGGGATTAAAGTGTGATGACCCAAAATGTCATCACTTTTCATAAAAGTAAATTCTACATTTTGAGGCATTGAAAACCTCTTTCTGTCTCACCTCAATTTGCGTGCGCAGTTCGAGCGCGTAGCCGAAATGCCAATATGTGAAAATCTATGAATATGATGAAAATTTTGACTTTAAAATGAATTAAGTTAACTTCGGTCAAAATTTTGGGTAAATGAACCCGAACATTTGATTTGACGGTCCCAGAGGCTCCATAGGAAAAACTGGGACTTGGGCGTGTGCCCGGAATCGAATTCCGAGGTCCCAAGTCCGAGAAATGAATTTTTAAAGAAAATTATTTTCTGAAATTATTTATGAGTTTTGAAATGAAATATATTTAAAACTTGATGGTATCGGACCCGTATTTTTGTTTTGGCACCCGGTACATGTCTTATATATGATTTAAGATAAGTTTGTGATATTTGGTACGAAACGGACTTGAAACGACGTGAATCAGATCGTATTTGAGAAAATTGGAAAATTTGAAATTCATGAGAAATTTCATGATTTTTATGTTAAATTCATAGTTGTTGATATTATTTTATTGATTTGAAAGCACGAACGAGTCCGTATGATGTTTTTAGCTTGTTGTGCATATTTGGTTTGGAGCACCGAGGGCTCGGGTGAGTTTTGGATAGGCCATGAGGTGGATTTTGGACTTGGAAAATTGTAGGTTTTTAGCTGGTGTGAACAGGCCTGGCTCGCAAATGTGAGTTCGCAAATGCGATGGTTGAGTCGCAAAAGCAAAACAGCCCAGGCCTGCCCTTCCTCGCAAATGTGAGATGTTCCTTCAAGCAATCAAATAATTAAGTGCAAGATTGAATAAATAAACCAATATGATAAACTAAGAAATCAGAATCAATATTTGAATAACAATAATCATGAAAGAACCAAAACCCTAGAACCTAAAGTTTAGCTCCACATAGACATGGTAGCAAAACACCAAATCATACAAAGAAACATAAAAAGATAAGTTGGTGGAAGAAAAGATGAAACCCGGCCTCCACGGTGGCTCTGTGCTCTTCCTTGGTCAAAAATTGCTCTAAAAAATGTTGTCCTATGTATATATACCAAGTAGGGCTGGGCCCAAACAATTATACCATCTCCAATGTGAAAAAAGACACTTTTTCTGGGCTTAAATAGCACAATCGCGCACCTGGGCGTGCATCTGGGCACGCTAGTTGACAAGTGTTCTGTTTTTGGGCGCGCTAAAACTAGCGCGACCGCGCTATTGCGCATTCTTAACCCTGTTTCGTTCTGAATTTGGAAAAACGTAAAACTTGAAACTTGCAGACCTTTGAGTTAGCTTTCCAACCATATCGTAGAGCCAAAATGGAGTACTGAAAAAAAAGTTATATCTATTTTACTAGACAATACACAATATGCATACTGGATTCTTCGTTCACTCTAACTATCATCCGTTGATCCCCAAACACGATCCCGACTTAATTACTTAAACTTTTAATCAAACTTTAAATCTCCAAATCACTTGATTTCATTCCATAACATCTACATAGCTCGGAATCACTCCAACAAGTCATAAAACACACCATTAGTGCAAAACACTAGCTGTTAAAGCTCAAACTCAATTAAAGTACAGTAAATTAGAGTGTAATAAGCGACTAAAATACGTAATTATAGCCTATTCATCAACACCCCACAATTAAACCTTGCTCGTCCTCGATTCAACTAAAAATTTGCCCTATCTATGAGCACTTAACATATTCGAAGCACACTACACCAATGATTATGGTTGATAGCAACAATTAAACTCTAGCATATGCAATCACATACACTTCCCTTTTCTTATGACATACTTCACAAATATTCATAACAAAGACGACATGCTCATAACAATCCTTACCTCAAAAATCGACTCAATATCACAATTCACTCATGGCTTGAACACCCAACATCATAGAGAAGTCCAATAACGTTACCTATCCCTCGTGAAACCATGTGCCCTCACAACAAGAACAAGAGAATAAGTTGAACCCACACAATCAAATCTCATGATCAAATATAATTTAAAGACTCATATATATATCAAAGAACTCTCTCAGTCTCACAAAAGAAGTCACATGCATGCACTTGGTACCATAGGCTTGTCCTTAATGTAAAAGAATTTACTAATGCAGGCTCACTCGATCTAAAATCAATTAGGACATTTTCATGATTGTAATGTGGACTAAGGGATGTGTATGATATATTTAGGAATAGTGGTTCACCCTCCTAAACACTTTAACACATCACATAATCAATTTGAGCGCAAATTCTTCAATCCACTTCACTTTCACAAACAATATCACCCCAAAAATGCTCCCTTTTTCTTTAAGCACTATATTAATTCATATCCACTAGCAGGAACAAGACAACAATGTATTAATCTCTATTTTTTATTTTTTATTTTTTTTTTTCAATTTTCAGTAGTGGTGTATTATTTTATAAAACAAGTGCACCTTTCTTCCTTTTATTGGTTCCACTTAAAAGCCACCCCACACTTAGTTCCTTCTTATTTCTTTTTGCGTTCATTTTTCAATTAAAGTGATTTAAGAGGAAAAAGGATAAAAAATATAGATTAAGAACAAAAAGAATATAGGCTTGTAATGTGGTGCCAAATAAAAGTCTATAGGCTCAAAAGGTTTAACTAGGGATAGATTTTATTTGTGGCAAGCAATTAAGCTTAAAAAAAATTAAAGAAAGCCTAAAATCATATTTCAAACCGAGCAGCACCTAAAATTTCGCTTCGACTCACAAACCGGGAAAGTTCTAGATGCAAGTATAATACATAGACTATACACAAAAAGACTCACCACACATGGCACATGACTCACTAAGAACGGTCTCATTCCGACTCTGAAACAAATGCAAGTATTCACGGAGCCACGAGATATTAAGCATGAAGCACAAAGTGAACATAAGTCAAGAAAACGAGACATAGGCATCACAAGACATGCTATCCAACTAAGCAAGGCATCATCAATAATTTTAAATCATAGGGAAGATACTACACATGCCAAAGCCTAACTATGCTACTATCAAACAAGTCAAGGGTGCCTAGGTTTATCACACTTCCTCCATTTATTCACTAAATTCTAATCTACTCTAAAAAAAAAAAAAATACTATCACCTGGTTCAAACTACATCCCATGCAAAAGAAGCGAGGCACAAAGAAAAGCAATGGGGGATTATTACTACCTAAAGAAAGCTAAAAGAAATATTTTTGTATTTTTTGTTTAGACTTTGATCCCTCGAGAAAGTTGTCCACATAATCCATCGTCGGGAAAATTCCAAAATTTTCAATTTTTTTTGGTTTAAAAAAAAATAAAGAACTTACTACAGTAAGAACGAGTACTATAACTAAGCTAACATAGCACAGAAAATCACCCAGACAATCTCCTCATCCCACACTTAAAATTGTGCAATGTCCTCAATGCACACTAAAAATAACAAGAGGGTAAAAGAGACTCCCTGGTAGGCCAAAGGCTGAATCATTAGCAGCTCACGAGATACTAAGACTTCTCTCAGGTACGATCCTCTGTGCGATCACCCCAAACTTATTTTTACCACAGAGCTCACTTTGTACACTTCCAGTGGCTTTCCTTCTATGCTCATAATCCTACAAAAAAAAAGAAGCTAGAAAGATAGAAAAATAAAATAAACAAAAAGTGATTTGTTTGGACTGTGTGATTTATTTGCCTAGATCCTAATTCCAACACTTTAGCATAGTATATATTGCAACATGCTTATGTGAAAATGAATTTCTGTCAACTTTCGGATTTAAGGGATAATTTCAAATACTGGAACTGACTGCATGATTTAGTTATTAGTCACCTTAGATAATCATGCCTTTTTATGTCTGTTTGTATTATTGCTTAGTTTAATAGCCTCACATGACTAATTTCTCCAAATCTATTTGATGTATGAAATTGAATTAGTATGTTTGGGCGAGCATTAGTGTGTGGGTAGAATCTGATAACAAATGTTCACGTTTGACAAGTTAGTCCATTAAGTTTGATAGTTTAATTTAGCTAGTAATACTTTAGTTTGATCAACACATTCAGAATAGTGCAGTGATCTGTTCAATCATACATAAGCCTGAGTATAAAATTAAAATCAATACAGTCAGTATCATCTAGATTTTAGTAGAACAAATTGAAGCAATTTCAGTGACTACTTGTTTAAATCGAAGTGATGCTGCCGATCGTGTGTAGCGGAGCATCCTCATTCTCAAAGATCTTGGTGAGCCCCTTTCTCCTTAAAGGGGCTATATTGCACATATTCTTATTTTGGACTTTCACTTTTGAGGTATAGCCGGGGCGTTGTTGCTGGCGTTGTCACATTTATCTTTTGTACACTTAGAGGCTCCGTAGACATATATGGGTCAGATGTGGGTGTCGGATGGGTGTGCGAACTATGTTGTAATTCTAAACTTATGTTGCCTATGAAATTGTAACTCTATGGAAGCTTTGGAAGCAACTTGTCTACGGTTTATCATTGCGATATATAATGAACTGGAAAATGTTGAATGTACTATCATCCTTGTTGAATAAATGAAAGCATAGTCCCCTTATTCGTATTGAGTTGGGTAGGTAGGGGTTGGTAAGGCTTGCTCAGTTGGGGTCACTCGATTGAGCGCCGGACGCACCTCCCGAAGTTGGAGCGTGACATAAACACTATAGGGCAATTTTTCAAAGGCATATTCTTTTCCAATAAAATTGTAAGTCATTTTTAACTAGTTTTCTTCAATCCTTAATATCTTTTAACATGATTTCAACTCAAAATCAATGATTTTCATGAGGAAATTGGGTGTTTTGGGTAGAACCTAGTTTTTTCTAATTTTGGGGATTTGGACCTCAATTTGAGGTACGATTTCAAAACAAATATATATTTGGGTTTGTAGAGGAATGGGAAATCGGGTTTCGGTTCGAACCTCGGGTTTTGACCATGTGGGCTCAGGGGAGATTTTTTACTTTTTGGGTAAAACTTTAGAAAACTCATTCTCATGCATTAAAATTGATTTATTTAGCATTTATTGATGTAATTAAGTAACTTGTGTCTAGAAACGAACGAATTAGTGGTGAAATCGAGGGGTAAAGCGATAGTTGAGACGTGAATTGTGTTTGTGGCATCGAGGTAAGTGTTTGGTCAAACCTTAGCTTGAGGGATTAGGAGCCGAGTCCTACTTTCTATGTGCTAATTGTTGAGTACGACATATAGACACGGTGACGAGTATCTATACGTTAGAGTCTAGGATGCCCGTGAGTCTTATAAAGTGATTATCATTACTTCGTTGTATTATTCATACTTTGGTGATGATTTCTATTTTTTGGTCAAAGTTCGTGGAAGTAATTGTGATGTTTGATCATTGATGTAAGGCCCCGTGAAATCCCTACTCGAAAACTCGGATCCCGTGGTGCCAAGTTAGGAGCATGTCTTAGCAATTCATAAATATACCTCACGATGAGCTTGCTTGCCACGACGCGGACCTTTTTGGATTGAATAATGCATTAAAAAGTCAAGAATAAGTTTCCAGAAAAATCCAAGAAATGTAGTCCAGAATGCGGCTGCAAATTAGGTATGCGGACCGCATATCTGTCGCGGAGTTAGTCAGAATGTTGGTTAATATTGAAGTCAACTATGCGGTCGAAATGCGGTCGCATAATCGAAATGCGGACCGCATAGTCGTCACATATTTTCCTTTGAATTTTGGGAGGGTTAGTTTTGCGGTGCACTTTGCGACCGCAAAACGTGAATGCAGACCGCATTCCTGCCGCAGACTCAGTCAGAGTGTCCAGTTTCTGGGGAGCATTTTGCGGTCCATTATGCGGACCGCATGTTTACTCTGCGATCCCATATATTTGACTCGGGGCTCCAATTTTCTATTTTTTAACCCGACCTCCATATCGATATATCTGGTGTTATAGCTCATTTTAAGTATTATTCTGAGCATTTCTAGAGAGAGAGAGGGGTTTTTTTGAGAGGGAAAGTCTCCCCATCAAATTACTCCATATGATATGGCTAAATCGTTGAATAAATTCAAGTGAAGACCCCTAGACCTTCATCTCAAGAGGTAAGACTTCATCACCCCAACTCTTATTTGTTTTACTCTCAGATATAAGGGGTCAGTAGTGAGGTGATTCATGGGTATAACAATGGATTCCTTGCATGCATATCAAACCTTAGAGTAGTGGGAGGTGGTGAATTAAAGAGGGGTACAAAATGATATAAATTGCTCTCAAAAAGGGGCCTAAGATCACATTGCACCTCTAGGGTTTGTCAATATGCTTGAACCAAGCTAGAGTTTCAATCTCTTCTCTAATTCTCGATTAAATTTGTAATTCTTACTTAATAGATCGAAGTGCTAAGAGTTATGGAAATTTGTAAAAGAGTATGGAAAGCTTTTTTAAGGTATGTATGGCTAAAACCCCTTTTATTAGAAATTGAGCTCCATTGTCATTTACGAAAATATGGTAAGAGTTGAATTGGTTAGTGTATTGATTGTTATTACGCATTGATTTGCATATGTCTATACATATTCATGAAGGATATGCCTCAATGTAAATAATGCACCATTCTTGATAATTAGAATATGTCTATACATATTAATGAAGGATGTGCCTCAATGTCTATGCATTCTTGATAATGCACCATATTTGAGGTATGTATAGCTAAAACCCCTTTTATTAGAAATTGAGCTCCATTGTCATTTACGAAAGTATGGTAAGAGTTGAATTGGTTAGTGTATTAATTGTTATTACGCATTGATTTGCATATGTCTATACATATTCATGAAGGATGTGCCTCAATGTGAATAATGCACCATTCTTGATAATTAGAGAAGCATGAAAAAGTACAGTTATGTGTTGAAATACTTGGGCTATAAGCCAACATTAAAACAAAGAATTATTCATGCTAGCTATATGCTCACTTACCTGCGATTGCATTTCAATTATTTTTGATACATGTGGCTATGATCACAACTTGTAAAATGAATATTGAAAAGGGAAAACAATGTGATAATGGTGGCCATGAGTGCCCAGGAATTGTTATGGTATGTGTGGAATAAAGATTTGGAGGTGTTAACTAATGAGAATGGAGTAATGCCTCCAATGAGGTGAGCTAGCCGATCGGGTCGTGATCGGACACCATGCCGCACACATGGTGGTAATGTTCTGATATTGAATTTTGGATAAGGGAAATAAAATATTGATTGAGAGTAATTCCTTCAATGAGGTGACCTAGCCGGTCGGGTCATGACAGGACTCTGCTCGAGATGGCGGTGGTATTGAGAAAAGTGGTGAACATGTGACAGAAATGCCCTAATCAATGTTTTGGAAATTGTATGAAAGATTATATGAATTGCATCTTTGATTTACACATGTTATTTACTTGTACATGTTTGATAATTCTTTCTTGTAAAATGGTGTTTAGTTATACATACCATTATAATTCAAATGTACTTAAATCCCTTTTGCCGGGGGCGCTACATTCATGTTATGATTGTCGGTGGCTCGGTGCGTGTAGTGGAGCATTTTTCTACTCGAAGTCTCGGTGAGCCCCTTTTTATTCCATGGGGCTATATGGTGTATCTTTTGTTATTATAGCTTTCACTTTTGAGGTATAGATGGGGCCTTGTTGCCGGCATAGTTATGCTTATCTGTTGTATCCTTAGAGGCTCTACAAACACTAGTGTGGGTTATGTATGGGTGTTCGGGAAGTCCATTATCTATGTTATAATCCTAAACTTGTGATCTCCATAAACTGTAACTCTAATTAAATCCTTGAAGCTATCTTATGTACAGTAAATCTTTGTGATATGAAATGTACCAATGATGTAGTATGCACCATGTATTCTCATCTAAATTAATGAAAGGCATGGGTTCCGTATTCATATTGATTTGGGGTAAAAAGTGTTCGGTAAGGCTTTCTCAGTCAGGTTCACTAGATTGAGCGCTGGTCGCGCCTCCCGAGGTTGGGGCGTGACAAACTTGGTATCAGAGCCTAAGGTTTTAAAAGTGTCCTAGGATGTCTTTGAGCCGTGTCTAGTAGAGTCCTTCTTATCGGTGTGTTGTCGACCATATCTATAAGTTGGAGGCTATTCAGATATTTAGGAATAACACCCTTCTTTGATATTCTGGATCGTGCGATGAAACTTTTTACTTCCTAATCGGTGTATTGTTCAATCTTTCAGTAAATGGCACCTAAGAAGAAGGCGAGAATTGGCCAAAAAGCCAATGCCACCCCAGGAGTGATTGATGATTCACTGATTGATGTTGCAGGTGAGGGTAGCCGCCCTGCTATTATCCTACCGGATCCTTCTGTTCTAGAACAGACTACCTCAGTTCCTACAATTACGGAAGGTACCACTATCCCACCCGTTGATGCTCCTGTCCCGCATCCAGTCCCAATTTCCAATTCTAGCATTTCTGATGGGGATCTTAGGGGAGTTATTCAAATGTTGACTCAGTTGGTGGCCTCTATGGCCCAAAGGTCAAATATTGCACCCAGTTCATCAAGCCAGCTAGGGGATTCTACTAGTTCCATGGTAAACAGATTCCTTCAGTTAGACCCTCCGGTATTCACAGGTGGCAATCCAGAAGAAGACCCTCAGGACTTTATTGATGAGATGCACAAGACCCTTAGGCTGATACGTGCGCTTGAGACAGAGGGAGTAGAGTTGGCTTCCTACCATCTAAAAGGGGTGGCCTATTGATCATTGATGATGCTTTCATTGATGCTGTCTCAGTGGCCTGATGCTTTCATTGAGACAAAGTGAGTTTGATGATGCTTTCATTGATCATTTCCTGCCCGCTGAGACAAGGGCAGCCCGGGCAGCAGAGTTTGAAAATCTGAGGCAAGGTAATAGAAGTGTGTGGGGGTACCACGTGGAGTTTGCCCCTTGTCCAAGTATGCTATTAATATGTTGCCCACAATGGAGGCTAGAGTGCATCGGTTTGTTTAGGGTCTTAATAATTTGACTATTAATGAGGCTTCTACGACAACACTGAATTCTGACATGAACTACGGGAGGATGGTAGCATTTGCTCAGGCCACAGAGGAACGTAAGTTGAAGAACAGAATAGTGAGAGAGAGTAATAGAAAGACCCAGTCCACGGGCAACATGGGAGAGTCGCTAGGTGGTGTCACGCCCCGAATCTGAGGGACATGACCTGCGCTCGACCGGGTAGCCCCAGTCAAGCTGACCTGAGTGCCTCTCTTACCCCATATGTTACCCCGCATTTTTATTACTTATTAGCCAAGAGAAATAACCATTTACAAACAAAACACCTTTTTATTACAAAACATACATATGGTACATGATTCTTCATGTGGTTTACACTTAACATAACCCAACGTGCAAGATACATATTACATAAGTTCATGACCCACATTTCCTGTCTACGGAGCCTCTAAACATGAAAAGGGATGATATCGTACTAGCCGATAACAAGGCTCCGGCTATACCTTATAAAAATATCAGAATAAGACTCCAAAATAAAGGCGCCATGAACCACACAGGGTCCTGAAAGGAAAAGGGCTCACCAATAAAGCTGGCGGGAAGGGATGAAGAGCTACGGTCGGTGGATTGGAGTACCTGCTATGCATCCACCTACAATCATTACACGAATGTAGCGCCCCTGGCAAAAGGGACGTCAGTACGCTTGAATTGTACTTATAACAAACTTGCTCCAAGTCAACTCAAGCCATATACAAGTAGGTACAGTAAAACAACAATCAAATGCACAAGAAAAGGGACAATCAAGCCAAATAAGTTTTCAATCTCTCCTGCTTTCCACCTTCCACAATTCCACACCAATGATTTCATAATTTGCTCAAATGTTTATTTCAATAGTGATTTCGATCACTTTTCTACACTTATTACCTCGTCCACCCTTATTACCTCGGGCACCCTTATCACCACAAACCAAACCTTATAACTTTGTGTTGTGGCCCGATCCCACCGTATAGTCATAATTCACAAATAATACAACAACAACCAACAATTCATAAGGGTTAACAACAACACTTCTTAAGAAATAACAACAACAATTTACAAGTATTTCCATAACCATCTCTACTATTTTCCTTCACAACCAACAACTCACATGTGCTTTACATTACAATGACAATTGACCATAATAAGCCATAGAGGTGGTTTTTACAGTTATTCCAGTTGCATCATTCACAGTTTTCTTCCATTATTTGGTTCTCAACTCTTACCACAACACTCAATCAAACCAATCTCAAGAATTCCACGACAATCACAATCATACAAATCACAATAATATTCATGAATAAGCCACGTAGATATCACATGCCAAACATTCGTACAACAAACAAGGCGATTGTACAAAGATCAAAGTTAGCCATACATACCTGGAGCTGAGTTCCTTTCTAATTTCTACTTCCAATTCACCAAATATCTAGCAACGTCAATATAGTGCACAAATTAATACACATAACTTAGAATTAAAGTTCACAATTGCTACTTAAACTTATTTAGGTTATCAACCCATCTTTGAACACTCCTTTACCCCTACACCATTCATCTTACTAGATTTTTTGTTTTAATAGACGTGCATAAATGATTTCACACATTATTTTCAAGGACCAGTGCATGAGACTCCCCCCTTAGCTTAAACCAGAAATTCAATGAGAAGGATTAGGGATTTTACCTAAAAGAAAAAGGGGTATTAAGATAAGCTTGAAATTTACCGGCCCAGATGGTTTTGAAGGACCAACTTTTGGACAAGATGACTTTCTCTCTCAATACCCTTTCTTCCCTCTCTCTTATTTTGTTCAGAAAGATCGTTAAAATGAGGGGTTGGGGTGCTTTATTAAAAAGGGGTCGGGTTTTAAAATTTAGAAAAATAGGAGCCCAAGCAAGATCTGCGGTCGCATTCTGCGATCGCATAATTGAAATTCTGTTTGTAGATTTGAGCGCAGAAATGCACCTAAAACTCTGAAAGGTCTGCTTGGGTCTGCGACAGGAATGCAGTCCGCATTCTTGTTATGCGGCCGCATTTTGCATCGCAGAATTGACCTCCACAAATCCTTGAGGAATTTATGCGACGATTATGCGGTCCGTATATTGATTATCCGATCGCATATAGGATCGCATTTTCAACATTAATTTTGGAAATCTTCTGCTTCACTCTGCAGCAGAAATGCAGTTCGCATAGCTGATCTGCGACCGCATTCTGGACCGCATAATGGAATTTTTCTGGAATTGTTTTTGATTCTTTTGATTTTTAAGTGCAAAATCAGTAAAAAGGGTCCGAACCACGGCGAGCTTGCGAGCCGCGAAGAATTCTACACATTCCTAACACATATTCGAACCTTGGAACTATAAGCTACTAGGTTTTGAGCACAAGATTTTACGGGGCCTTACATCCTCCCTCACTTAAAATCATTCTTCCTTGAATGAGGATTTTTGAAAATTAGTTGGTTTGAAAAGCATGATATGCAGACTCTCAAAATTTTTGCTAACTCCCATATTTTTAGAAAAGTTTCAGCAGAGTTTCCTTTGGATTATGGACATATCTACCTAACAGAGGGCCCCCGAAACACAAATTCCAAACACCATAACAGGATTACAACCATCCCTACAACTATCATACAATATCCTACCTTAACAATTGCACACATTTGATCTCTTGATATGTTTTTCTTATGAATCACTTATCTTAATGAGTTTCACATAATCTAACCATTTCAATATATTACATGCATAAAAGTAATTTGTTACCAACTTATACAACCATTAATTGATTACTTATCACAAGAGTCTTTGTCAAACTTTCATTTACCCAAGAGATGTTCACAAGACTTAAAACAATCACAACACCTATAAGTCTTACACAACTAGTGGAAATTCACTAGTATCAGGAAGGAAACAACTCGGACACAATGATAGTTGTTTTAGGGATAGAAAGGTCAAATAATTTCTTATAAACTTGATCAAACAGATGGGGATATTTCTCTTTCATTTCCTTCTCCGCTTCCCAAGTGGCTTCTTTGACTTGTTGATTTTGCCACCACACTTTAACTGAATCAATTTCCTTGTTTCACAATTTTCGGACTTGTCTATCAAGAATAACAACCCGAATTTCTTCATACGATAATCCTTAAGTAACCTTGATGCTTCTATTGGCGCGATGGTGGACGGATCTCCAACCACTTTACTTAAAATAGACACATGGAACACCGGGTGCACTAGCGACATTTCAGGGGGCAGCTCCAGCTTATAAGCAACTTGCCCTATTCGCTGAGCAATCCGATACAGTCCGTCATACTTATGACTCAACTTCCCTTTCTTCCCAAATCGCATGACTCCCTTCTTAGGAGACACCCTCAAGAATACCTAATCATCAACTTGGAATTCCAACTCTCTGCGAAGAACGTCCGCATAGGATTTCTAGAGACTCTGAGCAATTCTCATCCTTTCCTGAATGACTTTAACTTTCTCCATAGCCTGGTGCATGAGATCCGGTCCTATCAATTCTGCTTCACCCACTTCAAACCACCCAATCGGAGACCTACACCTTCTTCCGTACAATGCCTCAAATGGGGCCATCTGAATGCAAGCATGAATGCTGTTATTGTAAGCAAATTCTATAAGGGGCAAGTGATCATCCCAATTACCTTTGAAGTCCAAGATACAAGCCCGCAACATATTTTCAAGCATCTGAAGAGCCCACTCTGCTTGACCATTGGTCTGTGGATGGAAAGCCGTGCTTTCACCTGGGTACCCAAACCTTGCTGAAATTTCTTCCAAAAATTAGCTGTGAACTGAGCCCCTCGATCCAAAATAATAGAGAGCGGAGTACCATGAAGCATCACTATTTCCTTGATGTACAACTGAGCATATTGTTCTGCGGTATCGGTGGACTTGACTGCCAAGAAGTGAGCTGGTTTGGTGAGTCGATCCACTATCACCCAAATTGAGTCGAACTTTTGCTAAGTGAGAGGTAATCCTACCAAGAAATCCATGTTGTTCATCTCCCACTTCCACATTGGTATTTTTATAAGCAGGGTTAACCCACTGGGCTGCTGATGCTCAACTTTTACTTGCCGACAATTTGGACATTTAGATACAAAGTTAGCCACACCCCTCTTCATACCGTTCCACCAATAAATTTCCTTGAGATTGTGATACATTTTTGTAAGACACGGGTGCACCGAATATTGGAATGATGAGCCTCTGCCATTACTCTCTCCCAAAGGTTATCCACATCCGGAACACGTAGCCTTCCTTGACATCATAGCACTTCTTCGTTGCCTTCGAGTGAAAATGCCGAAGTTTTGTTGTTAAGAACTGCCTCCTTCATTTGTGCCAATGCTGGATCGATGAACTATTATTCCTTGACTTCTACTACAAGCGATGATTCTGCTCTATTACGCACCATAACTTCCTCCTCATTTGGGGTCGAAATGCAAACCCCAAGACTGGCCAACAGATAGACCTCCCGAGCTAGGGGCCTCTGATCCGCACCCAAGTGAGCCAAACTACCCATGGATTTTTGACTGAGGGCGTCGGCCACAATATTCACCTTTCTTGGATGGTATAAGATGTCCATATCATAATCTTTAAGCAATTCTAACCACCGCCGCTGACTCAAATTTAACTCCTTCTATTTGAACAAATATTGGAGACTCTTGTGGTCTGAGAACACATCCACATAGACCCGATAAAGATAATGCCACCATATTTTCAAGGTAAATACAACTACTGCAAGCTCAAAATCATGCGTCGGGTAATTCTTCGCGTGATTCTTGAGTTTCCTTGAAGCATACGATATAACCTTCCCATGCTGCATCAATACACACCCCAAACTGACCCTGGAAGCATCGCAATAGACCACAAATTCTTTCGTGACTTCCGGCATGGCCAATATCGTGTTGAGGTCAACCTTGACTTCAATTCCTGAAAACTTTTCTCACAAGCGCCGAACCATTGGAACTTAACTGCTTTCTGCGTCAATTTAGTCAATGGGGAGGCGAGGGTAGAGAATTCCTCCACAAACTTCCAGTAGTACCCGGCTAAACCCAAGAAGTTACGAACCTCCGTCGGGGTCGTGGGTCTAGGCCAATCCTTCACCACTGCAATCTTTTGGGGGTCCACCTGAATCCCCTCACTGGAAACAAAATGACCCAGAAACTTGACGGACTCCAACCAAATTCACTTTTTGAGAATTTAGCGTACAACTGGTGCCGATGAAGAGTATGCAAAGCTGCTCTGAGGTGATCAACATGATCCTCCCTACTTCGCGAATAAACGAGGATGTCGTCAATGAAAACAATAACGAAAGAGTCTAGAAATGGCTTGAAAACCCGATTCATAAGGTCCATGAAAGCTGCCGGGGTGTTGGTTAGCCCAAAAGACATGACCAAGAATTCGAAGTGACCATAGTGAGCTCTGAAGGCGGTTTTTAGAATATCCTGCTCTCTGATCTTCAACTGGTGATACCCGGAGCGCAAATCAATTTTGGAGAAGAACTTTGCACCTTGTAATTGGTCGAACAAATCATCTATCCGAGGTAAAGGATATTTATTCTTGATGGTGACTTTGTTAAGCTGCCGATAATCAATGCACATCCGAAGCGACCCGTCTTTCTTTCTGACAAAGCGAACCGGGGCACCACATGGCGATACGCTCGGTCGTATGAACCCCTTCTCTAATAAATCCTTCAGATGCTCCTTTAACTTTCTTAACTCTATTGGCGCCATCCTATATGGAGGAATAGATATTGGCTGAGTATCTAGCAATACATCAATCCCGAAATTAATCTCCCTGTCTGGCGGAATTCCTGGAAGCTCATCTCGGAACACTTCAAGAAACTCGTTCACAATTGGCATGGACTCGAGGACAGACACTTCTGATGTGGTGTCTGCCACCCGGACCAAATGATAGATACATCCCTTTTTAATAACCTTTGAAGCTTTAAGGTAAGAAATAAACCTACCCTTCGGCACCACACCATTCCCCTTCCTCTTGATAACCGGCTCATTGGGGAACTCGAGTTTCATGACTCTCGTTCGGCAGTCAAGTTTTGCAAAGCATGAGTAAAGCCAGTCTATTCCCATAATCACATCAAAATCTACCATTCCAAGCTAAATAAGATCGGCCGTGGTAATGCGACCACACATCGTGATGACACAATTCCTATAAACTCGCGAGGCTATAATAGAATCACAACCGGAGTAGATACAGAGAATGGCTCATGAAGCTGTTCAGGTTCTATACCAAAACTTGAAGCAATGAATGGGGTGACATATGACAAAGAGGACCCTGGATCAATAAGAGCATAGCAATCAATGGCCTGAACAAACAAGATACCTGTAACAACATATGGAGAAGCCTCGGCACTCTGGCGACCACTCAAAGCATAGAACCGGCTAGGTCCACCCCTACTACCATCTCCACCCCTAATTTAACCATGCCCTGTTGGAGCTGGAGGAAGAACGGATGATATAGCAATAGAAGATCTGGATGACTGGGTAGATCCCCTACCCATAGCCTGACTGGGCGCACGGCAGTCCCGCTGGATGTGACCTCTGAACCCGCACCTATAACATACTGGGATATCCAAATAGAAAGTCTCTGTATGGAACCTCCCATACTTGGGTCTTGTAGCTCTCCCCTGCTGTCTGAACCTGGTCTCGACTGACTGCTCTGTTGGTAACTGTGCACAGATGGCGGTGCACTCGCTGAGGACTGAGCATATGACTGGGATGGCCCTGATGACCCTCTCCCCGGAACTGGTCTCCCTAAGTGACCCGTTGATCGGGCCCTGCTGCTACTCTCCCTTTCTGCCCGTATCTTCAACTTCCTTGCCTCTGTGGCTTGGGCAAATCCTACAGTCTTTCCATAATTCATATCTGAGTGCAAGGCCGCTGTAGCAGCCTCATTCACCACCAAAGGACTAAGACCCTGAACAAAACGCCGCACTCGAGCATCCATGGTCGACACTAACTGAGGAGCATACTTGGACAACCTCACAAACTCCATGTGATACTCCTAAACAGTCATGCTTCCCTGCTTAAGAACCTCGAACTCAGTGGCGCGAGCTGCCATTGCCTCGGTAGGCAAGAAGTGGTCCATAAAGGCATGTACAAACTCATCCCATATCGTCGGAGGTCTTCCCACCTCACGGGAATCCTCCCACATCTCGAACCATGAATGCGCCGCTCCCCCTTAACCATATGAATCCAACTCAACCCCTTCTGTCTTTGTAGCCTTCATCACTTGAAGGGTCTTGTGCATCTTATCAAGGAAATCCTGCGGATCGGCCTCTAGGTCTGTGCCTGAGAACTCTGGAGGGGCCAATCACAGAAGTTGGTGGACTCTGAAGCTAGCAGAATCTCCCTGTCCGCTTGAGGACACAGGGGCATCATGAGATCATTGGGCCTGGGCGGCTACTAACTGGGTCAACATACGGATGGCTCCTCTATGGTCCCTATCAGAAACCCCGGGACCGGAAGCTGGAACAGTATTAGGATTAGGAGTATCGGCGGGAGGGATGGTGACACCCTCTGCTGCAGCTGGAACAGGAATGCTTGGATCTAGAATAGATGGGTCGGATAGATTCAAGGCCGGGGAGTCACTCTCACCCATGGCATTGGGTGCATGATTCATGGCCACACTTGGTGTAGCATCGGTCCCAAGGCCGAGTCTAGTTTTCTTCTTAGGTGCCATTTCTAAAAAATTCGGAACAGAGCACGAGTTAGACATAGATACTTCCACTTTCCTCTTCACCGTACGATATGGAATAACAAAGAAGAGGACAGTTTCCTAAATGCCCGTGTAGCCCCCTACTTATATATGTGGTCGACAACACACCGATAAGAAGGGCTTTACTAGGCACGGCTCCAGACATACTAGGACCCTTTTAAAACCTGAGGCTCTGATACCTAGTTTGTCACGCCCCAAATCCATGGGACATGACCGGTGCTCGACCGGGTAGCCCTAGTCAAGTGGACCTGAGTGCCTCTCCTACCCCACGTGTTACCCCGCATTTTCATTAATTATTAGCCAAGAGAAATAACTATTTACAAACAAAACACCTTTTTATTACAAAACATACATATGGTACATTATTCTTCCCGTGGTTTACACTTTACATAACCTAAAGTGCAAGATACATATTACATAAGTTCATGACCCACATTTCCTGTCTACGGAGCCTCTAAACATGAAAAGGAATGATATCGTACTTGCCGGTAACAAGGCTCTGGCTATACCTTATACAAATACCAGGACAAGACTCCAGAATAAAGGCGACATGAGCCACGCAGGGCCCCGAAAGGAAAGGGGCTCACCAATATAGCTGGCGAGAAGGGATGAAGAGCTACGGTCAGTGGTTTGGAATAGCTACTATGGATCCACCTACAATCATAACACAAATGTAGCGCCCCCAAAAAGGGACATCAGTACACTTGAATTGTACGGGTATGTATGAACAAACTTGCTCCAAGTAAACTCAAGCCATATATAAGTAGGTACAGTAATAGAAACAACAATCAAATGCACAAGAAAAGGGACAATCAAGCCAAACAAGTTTTCAATCTCTCCTGCTTTCCACCTTCCACAATTCCACACCAATGATTTCTCAATTTGGTCAAATGTTTATTTTAATAGTGATTTCGATCACTTTTCCACCCTTATCACCATAACCCAAACCTTATAACTTCGTGTTGCGGCGCAGAACCTGATACCACCGTATATTCACAATCCACAAACAACACAACAACAATCAATAATTCATAAGGGTTAACAACAACACTTCTTAAGAAATTACAACAACAATTTACAAGTATTTCCATAACCATCACTACTATTTTCCTTCACATCCAACAACTCACATGTGCTTTACATTACAATGACTATTGCCCACAATAAGTTATAGAGGTGGTTATCACATTTATTCCAGTTGCATCATTCACGATTTTCTTCCATTATTTGCTTCTCAACTCTTACCACAACACTCAATCAAACCAATAACAAGAATTCCACGACAATCACAATCATACAAATCACAATAATTTTCATGAATAAGCCATGTAGATATCACATGCCAAACATTCGTACACCAAATAAGGCGATTCTACAAAGATCAAAGTTAGCCATACATACCTGGAGCTGAGTTCCTTTCTAATTTCTACTTCCAATTCACCAAAAATCTAGCAATGTCAATATAGTGCAAAAATCAATACACATAACTTAGAATTAAAGTTCACAATTGCTACTTAAGCATATTTAGGTTATCAACCCCTCTTTGAACACTCCTTTACCCTTAACCCATCCCTCTCACTAGATTTTTGGTTTTAATAGACATGCATGAATGATTTCACCCATTATTTTCAAGGACCAATGCATGAGACTCCCCCCTTAGTTTAAAAAAAAAATTCAATGAGAAGGGTTAGGGACTTTACCTGTAAGAAAAAGGGGTATGAACATAAGCTTGAAATTTCCCGGCCCGGATGGTTTTGAAGAACCAAATTTTGGAGAAGATGACTTTCTTTCTCAAGATCCTTTCTTCTCTCTCTCTTATTTTGTTAAGAAAGATCGTTAAAATAAGGGGTTGGAGTGCTTTATTAAAAAGGGGTCGGGTTTTAAAATTTAGAAAAATAGGAGTCCGAGCAAGATCTACGGTCGCATTCTGTGATCGCAGAATTTAAATGCGGTCCGCAGATTGGACCGTAGAAATGCACCCAAAACTCAGAAGGCTCTGCTTGGATATACGACAGGAATGCGGTCCGCATTCATGTAATGCATTCGCATTTTGCACCACAGAATTGACCTCCACAAATCCTTGAGGAATTTATGCTACGATTAGGCGGTCCACATATTGATTATGCGATCGCATATAGGACTACATTTTCAACATTAATTTTTGCAGTCTTCTGCTTCACTCTGCGGTAGAAATACGGTCCGAATAGCTGATCTGCGACTGCATTCTAGACCGCATAATGGAAATTTTCTGGAAAATTTTGATTCTTTTAATTTTTAAGTGCAAAATCAGTAAAAAGGGTCCGAACCGCGGCGAGCTTGGTTTTAATTTTTAGGAATGTGAAGAATTCTACACATTCCTAACACATATTCGGACCTTGGCACTTCGAGCTACTAGGTTTTGAGCACAAGATTTTACGGGGCCTTTCATCCTCCCCCACTTAAAATCATTCGTTTTTGAATGAGGATTTTTGAACAATTTTCTCAGTTTTAATCAAATACATTTTTCTTTATAATTATTCATTACTATTTCTATACTTTTTCCTTCTACAATGTTACTATTACGTTTCCTGATAAACCTGTGACTGTGACATGTAATGAGGAAACACAACATGAGAATAATGATTCAGATGAAGATGATGAGATATCCAACGAAATTTTCAGGGAAGTTGAGAATTTTGAGAACAAGCCTATGTCCAACCTGGACGAAACAAAAGCAGTAAATTTGGGAGACACCGAGACCGTCAAGGAGACTCGCATCAGCATTTACTTGTCACCGACATAGAAGGAAGAGTACATTCGATTCCTAAAAGAGTATGAGGATATTTTCGCATGGTCATATGATTACATGACTGGTTTGAGCACGTCCATAGTGGCTCATGAGGTGCCTATTAATCCCATGCCTCCACCAGTCAAGCAGAAACTGAGAAAGTTCAAACCAGACCTGAGCCTAAAAATCAAGGAGGAAGTTACCAAGCAGATCAAAGCCAAAGTTCTCAGGGTGGTCGAATATCCAACCTGATTAACTAACATTGTGCCAGTTCTGAAGAAAGACAGGAAGGTCCGAGTATGTGTTGACTATCAGGATTTAAATAGAGAAAGTCCTAAGGACAATTATCCACTGCCAAATATACATATCCTGATCGATAACTGCGCCAAGCATGAGCTCCCCACCTTTGTAGATTGCTTTACGGGTTATCACCATATTTGGATAGATGAAGAAGATACAGAGAAGACATCTTTTATTACACTGTATGGTGTATAATATTATAAGATGATGCCATTCTGTCTGAGGAATGCTGGGGCCACTTACATAAGAGCCATGACAACCATCTTCCATGATATGATACATAAAGAAATAGAGGTGTATGTGGATGATGTCATTATCAAATCCAAGAGGGCCGCATATCCCAAAGCAGGCTTGAGGAAGTTCTTCGATGGGCTAAGGAGGTACAATTTGAAATTGAACCACGCAAAGTGTGCATTCGGGGTTCTCGCAGGAATGTTACTGGGACACATCGTCTGTCGTCGAGGGATTGAATTTAGATTTATATAAATTCAAAGCTATTCAGGAGTTATCACCACCTAAGAGCAAAAAGGACATAATGAGCTTCCTTGGATAGCCCAACTACATCAGTCGATTCATAGCACAATCCACAGTCATATACGAACCCATCAAGAATTGTCACAAAGCTTTTGACAAAATCAAGAAGTACATATCCACACAGCCAGTTCTAATCCCACCAGAACGAGGATGACCTTTGCTACTCTATATTTATGTATTAGATGGAGAATTTGGATGTGTTTTGGGACAACATGATGAGATAGGGAGAAATGAGCAGGCCATATATTACTTGAGTAACAAGTTCACACCTTATGAAGCATGTTATTCTCTACTTGAACGCACTTGTTGTGCTTTGACATGGACATCCTAGAAATTCAGGCATCTTTTTTGTGCCTGGACTACCTACCTCATATACAGGATTGATCCTGTCACACCTCTTTTTTACGGCGCTTTACATACTCCGGCAAAAGGGAATATATATATATAAGCGTAAAAAGAGT
>MU737885.1:174131-208229 GCA_026770625.1 Nicotiana glauca | reverse complement strand
GTATCAAGCCTGGATGACTGGGAAGGCACCACCCCTGCCACCACCAATGTCTCCTGTCATGTCCACTACCCCTAATAATGAATACGGGAAGAGCCCTCGGGATGAGCTTCATACCGAAAATGAAAAGGTCACAGAAAAAGTAGGGCGAGATGAAATAGCCATAAAGCCGAAAGAACAGTCCTTAAAGAACATACAAGGAATGGGAGACATTGGTAACATGTCTTACAAAGAATCGTTTGTATCCCTTGGCGTTCGCCTGCCGCAGGGTTTAAAGTACTAAAATTTAACTTGTACGATGGGATTGGAGATCCGGTAACTCACCTGAGGGTATATTGCGATGAAATGAGAGGTATCGGGGATAAAGATTAGGTGTTGATGGCATACTTCAGTAAGAGCTTGACTGGGGAAGCTTTAGAATGGTATAATCGTTATGATGTTGGCAAATGGCTTACAATGGGTGACATGGCTCAAGATTTTGTGCGATATTTTCAGTACAATAAAGATATTGTCCCAAATTGCCCTTCCCTATCTCAGACGGAAAAGAAACCCAAGGAGAGCTTTAAGGATTTTTGGCTCAAGTGGAATGAATAGGTTGCTCGGGAAGGTCCTACCATTGACAGAAAAGATGTTGATAAGCCCCATCAACAACAAAGTCCGATAATTGTTCTTGCCAAACCTGTTTAACCCCAAAACCAACTCCAAACCTATTCCCCGAACAATACCCGATCTTTTGTCCAACCATTAGGTCATAGACGACATGGTCCGGTGGTCGTTCTTGCTAAATGCTTTCAACCACAATACCGACCCCGTGAATGCCGCCAAATTCCACATAAGCCACCCCATTTACGAAATAATATCCGACCGTTTGTCCCACCACCAAATCACTCACAGAAGCAGGCACCAACAGCCCAAAACTCTCGTGTATCTTCACAGCGCTTTAAAGTATACAACAATCCTAGAAAACTGAGGCATGGAGGGAAACAAAGGCAAAAAGATAATTTCACACCCATTGGCGAATCTTACACAAACTTGTTTGAAAATTTAAAACATCTCGGCCTGATTAAGCCGCTCCTTGGATATACTCCAGACCCAAATGCGAAAAGCTTTGATCCTACTGTTCGATGCATGTACCACTCTAATGTCCAGGGGCATAGCATTGAAGATTGTCGATCTTTGAAAAGGGAAATAGAAAGAATGATTCAAGAAGGAGTAATTGTGGTCAATGACAATGATAAGGAGCATGCGATTTATCTTGGGAACGTGTTGATTAAAGTCAATAATGGTCTTGGCAATATTGATGTGAAACTCAGTGGCTAAAATGCTGGGCATGGTAATTGGGAAAATTCTCCATCTTTTCATCACCCAGAGTGGAGTTTTGGTGGCTTATTTTGGTCTCATTTCTGAGGGTCCGGGTTATTTCAGGGTTGTTATCCGGATACTGTCTTGAGAGTTAAACCCTTCTATCTTTCCCCTTTGCTTTGTTTAGTAATAATAGCTTGTTTTAGTGCCGTCAAGGTTTGTAATTCTAGTTTAGTCTGTTCGTTTTGTTGTTTCAACCCATCAGTCTAATACAATTCTCTATTTCCTGATATTTCTAGCCATTTCATTTCTAATCATTTTACAATTCTTTTCATGCTGATTCTAGTGACACGACATGCGTAATTCTCAGCCCGTTTAAAATTCAATTTACAAATGAAACAATGTTGAAGATGTAAGGGCACTCGAAAGAAATAAGAATCTATTGGAATACTTTGAAGCCTGAATCCAGTGAAACTGGGGAAAATAGAGCGTAAAGAAATACTGTGGAAATGCATCATGCCTCATCGGTTTAAAGCCAAAGGCAAGAATGCCCCAAATCTAAAGGGACCATTCGTGGTACTGAGATTGTCATCCAATAATGTTAGGAATCGGCAAATACAGAAGGCAAATATGTGGATCAATCAAAAGGTGTTTAACTGTGTAGCTTGTACATGGTATATGTTGAAGATTGGAATGACGAAGGCATTTTGTTCTGCCATCCAAACACTTTATCCTTTGTTATCCCTTTGAGCCTTATTAGATTTTCTTTTGTATCCTTCTTTCGGAATCAATAACAAAACTCGAGGATTGAATGAGGAAGTAAGTGGAGAAACAAGAGAAAAACAGTGCAAAAAAGAAAAGAAGAAAAGAAAGAAATAGAAGAAAAAAAGAAAAAGAAAAGAACTAAAAGAAAAGAGAAAAAGAAGAAAAGAAAGAGAAAAAAAAAGAAAAGAAAAAGAAAATAAGAAAAGAAAAGAAAAGAGAAAAGAAAGGAAAAGAAAATGAAAAAGAAAAGAAGAATGGAAGGAAGGAAAACATCACAACAACAAATGTAGTTGCCTGAACTACGTTTGACTTGATCCCGAAAGGGTACGTAGGCAGCCTCTTTTAGGTTCAGTCACAACAAAAGCAAAGTCCAAGAATCCCCAAGCATGAAACTGGGGCGGAAGTTATGGTTGTTACAAGAAATATGATTCCGAAAGTTGTAGTGCTTTTAACCCACGTTGAATTATCTTGAGCCTCTACACCCTTCTTTCTAAACCCATCCAAAAGCCACATTACGGTCCAAAGAAAGACCTTCCGACCAATTTTCAAGAAATGCCGAGTCAAGCGAGCAAAGGTGAATCACATCAGGGGCAACACTCCAGTCTAAACAAAGGAAAATGAAGAATTAGAGAGTCATAATGATGAGAACCACCACGGGTACCCCAAGATGAAAGAAACCAAAATGAGAGAGTCTTATTGGTAAAAACTCTCACGGGCACCGTAAGGCGCAGTGAGTTGAGAGAAGATCAAAATGAGAGAGGCTTGATGGTGAAAACCTATGGGCACCACAAGTAGACTCAGGATTGTAAACCAGATCGGGTAAATGGAGCATTGAAGACCAGTTTCACGGCGGAAATAGCAACAAGAGCCGAACATCAGATTTTCTATACAGAAAAGGCTGCAAGTGCATGTCAAAGTCGCTAGAGTTGGTATCCACATCCGATGGGTCGTTACTCTGTAGGTTTCTTGTTAGGAATCGGCTCTTTCCATTTTCCTTCACTCTATTCTTCCCACCTTGTTTTACTCTCTCTTCTTGAGTCTGTCTGGTCATAACAGGTGAGAAATGATTTCAAAATTTGCCACCAAGCTTTCCAATTGCACAAAATTGGATCTGACCAGCACAACAAATTGTCATAAGTCAGGAAATAATAGACATGATTGAGTTGGTAACAATTAACATGCTTTGGAAGTACTTGCGAAATACAAAGACTTAGTATACGTCAATTCATGAACAACATAATAGATGAAGGGCGAGGGTGAACAGAGCAAAAGAATTTCCCGTAATAGTATTGACACCAATGACAATCAAGATCTCCCAAAAAATAAATCAAAGTTATCACGGCTAGTGATGAAGCAATAGAATTCAAGGGCAAGGCCGGTGGTTTAAATCAAAAAGAGCAGCATGTGCACTGAAGTTGATAATAATTAAAATGCTCTGGGGTTCATGGGAGACACAAAGGTTGGCAAGTGTCAATTCGGGAGCAATATAACAAATAGAAGTATGGGGTTCGAACGGAGAGGAGGTATATTCTGACAAAGGAAGGGGTCAGTCAAGGAACGACTAAGGTCTGTAAATGAAATCAGTTATCATGACAAGTGAAGGAGCAAAGCCGGGGCCAGTGGTTAAATCAAGAAAAACAACAAACATACTGAGTGGGTGGCAATTGACATGCTTTGGAGATTTATTTGAAATACAAGGGTGTAGTGCATATCAACTCAGGAACAATACAACAAAAATGGAGGATGTTTGGTGAACGGATCAGGAGTATTTTCTGTGTTAAGGGTAACAAAGAAAGTGGCTAGTCAATGAACGAGCAAGGTCGTCGAATGGAAATCAAAATGAAGGAACAACAGACCTCAAGGCCAAGGCCAGTGGTTAGGGCAAGAAAGAACAGCATATACATGGAATGGGGGCAATGGATGTGCTTTGGGATTCATGTAAGACAAAAGGTTGGGGAGGCGCCAGTTCATGCAACGCAACAAATAGAAGATATTGGGTCCGAACGGAGAAAAGGTATTTTATGTGGTGGGGATGACAGAGAAAGGGGTTAGTCAATAAACAAGCAAGATCTTCGAGTGGAAATCAGTCATCATGGGAAGCGAAGGAGCAATCGCCCTCAAAGTTCAAGGCCACAAACCAACCACCACATTTTAAACTGACAAGATTTTCTTTGATTGAAACAGGGGCAGAAGTTTTGGAGAAATCCACCATAAGGAAATCCAGGACCCAAACAGGTATGACTGGAAATTCTCAGGACCCTCCTGGAAAATAGGACTTAGTTTAAATTTCAAAACAATCATGAGAAGCATAACTTAGCATAAATGTACCTCAAAGGAATATAAGTTTGTTCTAAAAGTTTGCATGTTTAAGATAGGTTTTAATAAAAAGTTTTCAGGACCCTCCTGGATAATGGGATGTAGTTTTAAGGTCAGTCTAGATCACAAGATATAGTGGAAGTCAGGACCTTCCTGGATAATGAGAATAGTTTAAGATCTTTGATAGCAAATACCTTTAGAAGAGATAGTTTAGGTTCGTAATTGTTAGGAGTTGTCAGGATCTCCCTGGATAATAGGACTTAGCATTCAAATTCTTATAATAGTTGGTAAAATAACACTCACCCATGTGCCCAATCACCAAACTGGGACAGAAAATTTTCTTTGTTTGTCTATTTTGTTGCAAGCAGGAGCCCACCTGGAGAACAAGGGAATACTTTTCAAGTTCAGTAATCAGGAGCCCACCTGGAGAACAAGGGAATACTTTTCAAGCTTCAGCAGTCAGGCGCCCACCTGGAGAACAAGGGAAGTACAATTCAAATTTTGCTTTCAATTTATTTGATAACATACTGTACCCAGCCACCAAACTGGGGCAAGAAATTTTCTTTGTTTGTCTATTTTGTTGCAAGAAGGAGCCCACCTGGAGAACAAGGGAATATCTTTTCAAGTAATCGCAAGCAGGAGCCCACATGGAGAACAGGGGAATACCTTTTCAAGCAATCGCAATCAGGAGCCCACCTGGAGAACAAGGGAATACTTTCCCAACAATCGCAAGCAGGAGCTCACCTGAGGAGTGGACACATATTTCAAATTGAAGTAATCGAGCATCATCAAGAAGAATGGCAAAGTATCGCCAAGGCAACAATAGGAATCCCATGGGAAAAATACAAGATACAAGTTCAAGGCAACACAAGCGAAAGTTTGAAGGCATAGATAGGATTTTGTAATTCATAGTTAGGCTAGCTTCTTTTGTTTTAACACGGTGTAATAAGGGGGGTCAACGAGCACTAACAGCAGCAACAGCAGTGAAATCACAGCTCCTGGTAGTCCCAGCTACCAGACATTCCCGAACTACACTAACCTGATTCCTGTTTAGCCCAGGATATGTAGGCAACCTCTGAAGCAGGGTGCGGTCAAAACTTTTCAAAATGCTTCACAACGGAATACTCGAATGGGCAAAAATCGATCGTATTTGCTCACTTATCTTTGCACGAAAACTCTTCGTATTTCCGAGCAAAGAGGGGCAGTTGTGAGCACGTGATTTTTGCCCTATATATGAGTTATTCCCAAAAATTCAAACAAAATGATTTGTTCTTTATTTTTTACAATTTTTTTGTGAATTTTGTGTTAATTGTTTGCCTGTTATTTGTGCATGTTAAGTCATATAAAAATAAAAAAAATATGCATTTGCATTTAGGAATTTAATTTCACATTTTAGTATTAAGTAGGTATTAATTCATTTTAGAACAATTTAAAGAAAATTATAAAAATAGTTCTTAGGCAATTTTAATTGATAAATATTGCATTCATCTTTAAATATTGATATTAAATAATTTTAGAAGTTAAATAGTCTAATTAGGTTTTGGTTTAATTTTACAAAATCATAAAATACAAACTAAATAATACAAAATGCAAAAACAAACAAAAAATAAACAATAGCAAAATAAATAAAAAGAAATAAAAATAAAAGCAAGGCAAATAAAAATGAGAAAAACAGACAAACAAAGAAGGCTGATTTGGGCCATTTTGTAACTAATCCCTCAGCCCAAAAGTTTATAAAAACACCGGACCAAATCAAGCCCAAATAGAATTAACCCGACCCAGCTTCCTTGAAATGAAAGGACATCGTTTTGTTACCCCAGTTCATCTGAACCGTTAAATATTTCCAATTAAATGGCCACAAGTTAATGCTAGATATTAAGTGTATATGTCTAACCCTAAAACAAAACATGAACCCCCTCATCGTACAAGACTCCCTGTAAATCGCCGCCATCGCCACTGAATGCCGCCTGCCGGAATTCACTCACGGTGGCGGCGAGCCTCCGTTTCCGACCAAACCCACATCAAAATGATCCTTTTCTCCTCCTCTATTCAAGGACTTAACCCTTTTCCATCGAATCCCAACACAACCCTCCAAATCCCCAAACCCTAGAGACCGCCGCCCCTTTTCCTCCACCTTGGGTTGGCGGTGCCGCCATAAAACGCCACCAAACTCACACCCCTGTAGCTTCTTGACGACCCTGTTATGAATCCGCCTTCATATCCCCTCGAGTCTCACCGGAGGCCGTCCAGCAATTGTCTTCGCCGACGACTGGTCAAGATTTAATCGCCTGTTTGATTTATTGATTTAAGTCTGACGATTAGGTATTTCCCCTCTTCTATATACTCTGTTCATATTGCCTACCATTTTTATTTCGTTTCTCTTCTGTCTAACTCGTTTTGTCACTTCATTCTCCTCTCTCTGTTTTTCTTTATTACTTTCAAATAATTAATCTAATACAACCAGGCATAGTTTAATTTCTTTTTGTTTCTTCTTGCTAGTTCCATCTGTTTCAATCAGTTCATGTTGTTATATTTTGATTTTCACAAATGTTTGACTCAACTGTGTTATGTTATGTGATCATAATTGTTCTTTATTTTTTTTAGTTTGTTAATCTTAATCTAGTGTTGATGGTTAATTATTATAAGTAGGTTTTTTTCTTGGTTCTGTTCATATCAAAATGAATTTGGAAATCGATTTGTATTAATTTCAGGCTATCAGTTTATTAATTGCTCACTGGTGTAGTTTTTAAGATAAGTTGATATAGCTGAATGAATCACTTACTAGATTAAGAATTGAGTTTAATTCATGGTAATTGGGTAAATTGTAACAAAATCACAGAGTAACAAGTTCAGGGGTCAAGGGTAGGTTTGGTAGTAATTTTAGGGAACCTCAGGTGTAGTTTGGGCATAGGAAAATGGCAAGTTTATTAGAAATGATAAATTCTGGAATGAAGTAGGGATAGTATAGGAATTGTAGGGGTATAGAACATTCTAGAATAGGACTCTAGTGTAGAATTCAATAAACTTATGATAGTAACTTGAGAAACAAGTTAGGAATTGAAGGCTTAATATGCAATACTTGAAATTAAGTGGGAGGGAAAAAGAGTGAAATGTTAAGAACATTCTGCCCCTTAATTGTACCTATAAATAGGCAGTCATTCAGGCTTGTTTTACAAGTTTGAAACCCCAAAAAATTTTCCCAAAAAATATCTGCCCATTTCCATATCTAAAATTTCAGATCCCAATTCTCTCTTCCAAATCTGAATTTCTTTCAAAAAATCCAAAAAAAAAAATAAAAATCAGTAGAAAACTGAAAAAGTTACTCCTCCATTGAGAATTTTAGTTTAGTTGCAATTTTCAACTGTTGATTTTCACAAATTTGATTCAATTTTGAGTAATTGAAACTCATATGCCTGTTAGCCTTAAATTCGAATGGGTTTAAACTAGAATCAAGTCATTTTATCAATCTGAATGCCATTGCTCCTGTTGCTGTAATGCTGTTTGTTGAATGAAGAAATTTGATTTTTAAAAAAATTCTTATGCTGCTGAAATTTGAATGCTGATCTGCTGTTACACTCGTCATATGCTGCTGATCTCTAATTCTTCTTCATTTTGTGCTGAATATCAGGTACACTTCCTAAATTGATGTAATTCTGAGTTGAAGCCGAAATGAAATCCATTCATTCGTTTGGATCATGTCTGTCAACACTTAGGCATATGTTGATTGCTATGTAGTTGCTTAATCTAGTTTTACATTTGTTGAACTAGGACTGTTTGATTAGGTTTATCTCTACTGATTTGTATTGTTTAAATTCGTATTAGACTGTAATGGACTAATTTAACTTGTAGTTATTTAGCAATAACTTTAGTATGGCTGACACTCATCTTAGTTTAACATTTTTCTATTAAAATTTAGAAATCAGACAGTTTAAGCATGTGATAGACACATTTAGTTTAATTTTGTGCTAAACATACATCTCATCAGCAAATTCGTTATTGAAGGCAGCCCCTTAGTCTCATCGAGTTCACTGCTTCAGCATAAACATTAATAGTTTTAGGTGGACAGTTAATGTGAGTAATTTGGCTTTAAATCGAGTGGACATCATCAACTCACCAACTGGAAATTAACACTCTAGCGAGAATGAGCAATAGTAAGGAGTTGGAAGTTCAAATTAGTTTGCAGTGTGTTTACGATCACGTTAATGTGTAATTTCAATTTATTGTCCTGAAACTTTTAAGTTGATGTTAATTGTTAATTGATTCCAGTAAGCAAATTCAGCAGGGTATTGCTATCAATTGATTCACATTTCAGTGTAGTGTAAATACTTGGGCTTACTAGCCTAGTTCACATGCTTGAGTTCGATTCCTTTAATACGCAGGCCCAGGTCCAGCACTAATGTCCTTCACGTTTGGACTTGGGCCAAGGCCTTAACTGGCAACATATTAGTGTAGGCCTAGGGGCATTTTTCCTTTGATTGGGCTATCTCGGAGCCCAATGGTTGGCTTTGGCACAGAATTATCACTTGGTTTGCTTTGGTCCAATAATAAATAATTAGGACCTTTTTCTTATTTTATAGGAACAAACAAAAAAAAAATACCAAATAGAGTTCACTTTAGGAATATGACAAATTAATTCACAAATATAAAATTAAATTTCGAATTAGCTAGCGAGTTCAAGCTTGAAGGGTCTTCCCTTTTGTTTGAATTCGAACTTGAATTCGGGGCTCGAATTTATAAATGTGAATTGAAAAGCCTTTTAGAGACAAATAATAAAAAATAGAAATTTAGTTTAGCCTTTAATAAATAAAATGAGACGAGCCTCGCCAAATCAAAATACACAATTGCGGGGCCCTCATTAATTATTCAATTCAAAAAAAAAATTTCTTAGTATTCGGGATAGGCCGTTTAGCGAATTTCACGGCCTTCCCAAAAGATAACAATGCGTTAGTCGCTTTAGGCGCGCTTTAAATAAAATTACCTTCCTAATACGGGTGAGCATTTCATGTGACCCAAATCCAAATCCGAAAACGTTGGATAAGAATATGTCAAAGATCCGGGTCCGAAAACATGTTCTTAAACGACGTTCACTTTCTTAAATAAAATAATTGACAAAAAGCGGTAATTAATTCTAAAATTGCACAAGTAGGGTAACATGTATAAAAAAATTAATTTTAGCCAAATATAATAGTTGAGCGACCGTGCTAGAACCACGAAACTTGGGAATGCCTAACACCTTCTCCCGGGTTAACAAAATTCCTTTCCTGGATTTCTGGTTCGCGACTGTTAAACAGAATCAAACCCTTCCTCGATTTGGGATTTAAACCGGTGACTTGGGACACCATAAATCTCCCAAGTGGCGACTCTGAATCTTAAATAAAAACGAATCACGTTTCGATTGTCCTTAAAGTGGAAAAACTCCTTCTTTATTATACCCTTCCCAGGGTGTAGTAAAAGCCGTATAAATGAGGGAAAAAGGAGGTGCTTAACGGAAGGTTTAAAACTTAGAAAGTGCTACGCGAGCTGCTTGTTCTGGTGTGATTCCTCCCCTGCGGAGAGGGAGCCATAGGAGTGAGCCTGTATGAGCGATTGAGGAGCTGCAGGTACGGTGATGAATGACCTAGGTAGGAATCGCAGGTGGGAAGGCATTTATACACCTGCGGGAGATGCAGATGTGGGTAGGTATGCGCAGGTGCGAGAGGGAATCTACAGGTGCATGGATGTTTCCACACCCGCAATGATCACAAATGCAGTCTCGAGGAGCATAACCGGTCCCAGGACATTGAGTGAATTCCGCATAAGCGAAGCTGGGTCCATAGATGCGGCGAAGGGATCGTAGGTGTGGTTTCACTGGGCAGAAGATATAAATAGAATGCTTCGGGATCTCCCCCTATTTTTACATCTTTGAGCTCGGATTTTGGGGTTTTTAGAGCTATCGCTGAGGTGAGTTCCTTATGCTTATTTGTGTTCAATAATGGTGTTTCCCCACAGATTTTACACCTAGTTGGTGTGTATTTGAGGTGAAAGTTTTGAGGTTAGGCCTTGAGAGTGTGAGTTTTGGAAATTTGGAGGGGCAAATGATGTCGGATTTCGATGAATTTAGTATGGTCAGATTCGTGAGTGAATGGGCTTTCGGGTATTGTGACATTTGTTGGATTTTGAGACATGGGCCCAAGGGCTGGGTTTGAGCCGATTTCGGATTTTGGTTATGAATTGGTATTTTCCTTGTGCAATTGATTCTTTAGCCTATATTGATTGTATTGTATTGCTTGTGAATAGATTTGAGGCTTTCGGAGGCAAGTTCGAGAGGCAAGGGTGGATTTTCGCTCGGTTTGAGGTAAGTAATGCTTTCAAACATACTTCTAAAGGTTCGAAACCCCAAACTACGTGTTATATGGTTAGTATTGAGGTGACACACATGCCATGTGAGGAGCGTGCAGGCATGCACCATGAGAATTGTGACCTGGTTCATTCCATGGCACCGTTTAATGACTTTTTCTTGTTGATATCCGTGTTTCCATTATATGGTAAAGTAATTGAGCTGCAAAACATGTTAGATATCATGTGAGGGCTTCACGTTGATACTTTTGGGACCCTAGTGGTCGTTTTTTCCTGTCATCTCACTGATTTTACAATGATTTTGTACTCAGTTATATTCATGCATTTCATATCATATGTTAGTGTCAACTGTTATTATTTGCATATCATATTAGCGTTTCGAGGATAGCTTTCATGTCGTTGCAAGCCCATGGGTGAGACTGGACAGTGATGACTGAGTGAGGTTGAGTGCCCGATTATGAGTGACACTTATGGGATCGGGCTGCACACCGCAGCAGTTATATTGATTATGATTGTGCTTAGGCCATTGTAGCCCCTCTCTAGACTACACACCCCCAATAGGCACAGATGCTATTATTGAGGGATGAATTTCCCTAGACATGTATTTGTCCGAAGTTTTGTTATCTGGAGATGGATATCTCCATTGTGTTGGATAATACTTGTTCCTCGGTACAGAGTGACTTATAGTTACTGATGGTTGATACCATATTTTTCCCTCATATATTTTAAATATACATATATGCTTTCAAAAGAGTGTGTATGCATCATCATTTGATTCATAAACACACACAAGTATTTTTCAAAAATTTTCCATAATCACAAAGACTTTAAATTAATTTATTATCATATCTCATTAAATAAGTATTCATTAATTGCATCAAAAATAATTCTATGATGATTTTATCATCTAACTTCATCATTTATATCCATATTAAGTTTTAAATATTTTTGGTGGATTTATTATAATTACACTTGTATTTTTAAGGCTAAAATTGCAAATTTTGCAATAATAGCCCATATACACTTGTAACTACTTTATTTATGCAAAAATAACTTTTTATATTTGTATAGTGTTGAATAATTGTTGCTAACCATTTTTATAGACAAATAATATTTTTACTATTTTATTTATCATTTTTACAAATTATTTTTATTCATTAAAAATGGGTATTTAATTAATAGCCCTAAATTCCTCCTATTTGTACCTATGCAACCCAAACCATCCCAAAACCTAAAATGCCTAACCCAATGACCAAAGCCCAAGATCAGTGACCCAAATACCCCATCCCGGTCGTGACCCATTTAACCAACCCGCCTTTCTCACATATTAAATCCTGGTCGTTGATCTCCTAATGTCAACGACCCCTGTTAACCTACCCATTTTAATACAAGTCCCCAAACCATAATTCACCCATTTCCTCTCACCCGCCGTCACTAGACTCTTTCAACTTCCTCCCTTCTAAAGAACCCTAACACTAACCGTCACACCCCAAACCCATCTCCTAATATCTCTTATAATGGGATTTCCTTTCTATTTGCTTACCATATCTGTATATTTCTGCTACAGATTGATTCTTTATGGTATCACTTAGTATTTGCCTAAACATAGAAAGTACTACAACTACGATTCTATTCATTTCTTGAAGCTGAACGATATTCCATCTACATGCGTTTATTCTATACTGTGTGAGTCCATTTTGTCTATATTTTGATGATTCTGACTTACACTAAAATTAGGGTTCACAGATTTTCTTCAAAACAAACCAAAATTGGTTTGAGTCCTTGATTTTGTATTTTTTCTTGTCTATATTCGTCTTATTATGCATGAGTTTGATTTTCCTTGTTCAGATTCTGCTAATTTCTTTTCACTTGCCTTAAGAGTTAAAATTTTCAGATCTTGTTTGCTTAATCATTTCGACTCACTGATTATGATGCTATTTGTGTCTCTAACCATCTTTGTGTGTTAACATTCTGTCAATATTTTGTTTTCCTAAAATTAGGGTTTGCTTATTTCCTTTTCCCTAAATCAGATTTTATTTGATTCTGCATGGTGATATTTCCTTATTTGTGTTTGATTTATACTTTTCCTTATTTATTTGCTCGATCTGTGTCACTATATAAACCCCTCTTCTTTCCCCTTTAGGATTGACAAAGAATCACCATAATGTCATTGATAAATTTAAGATTTGGCTCTATGCTCTCTTTGCTATCTCGTTTTATCTCTGGTTTTGGCCGGCTGAAAGCCAATGCCAAATATTTTGGGTTCTCGACAATTGTGGTGTTATTCTTGCTTTCTTGCCTAACTTGTGAGTTACTGTACCTTTGTCATTTTATTTTTATTTGTGACATGTGTCTATGATCAAGTGGGTTTAAAGTTGATTTTTTGAGCATGCTTCTGTCAATTCCATGCTTGTTAGAGTCCCTTTAGTTCTCTAATAAACAATGTTAGTTTTGAGGCTGTTTGTTTGAATAATATGAATCCTCTTAAGCGTTTAGCTTAATATCTTCTAATTTGTTTCCTGTATGTGGTCTTACTAATTTTTCACTTGTCTATAACTTTTAGTAATATCTTAGGGTAACAGTAGAATATCTATAAGTTCACATGTTCTAAGTGTGTCTTGATATGTTTGATCAGTGATGAGTCCCTTTCTATCACTTATGTGCCCTGATAATGTGTTCTCTAGCATGTCTTTAATCCATACTCTTTCAAGTAATTGATTAACTCTAGGGTACTTATCAAATTTATGTTTCCCGTCATATTTGAATACTATTTGTGAGTAAGCACAACTTGTGCTTAATACTAGCATGTACACTTAGCCTAATTAGACAATTCAAACTTTAACTCATTAAGTACTATGCATGAAAAACATTGCAAATCTTGCCAACTTGTTTTTCTTAGATCTTTCAATGTAATTCTGCCTATGTGTTCAAGTCTTGTTACCCTGTGTTAAGAAATCTGTTATGTTGTCTTCCTAAAATCAAGTTAGTCTTTTAATCTGCTCCTTATCCATTGCCTCCTTTTATGTGCTGTTTATGCTGTCATGAATCCCTATTCTTATGTCCTTTAGGTTCTGTCCTTGACCTTCGCAGTGTGAGCACTGGTCGGGGTCCAGGTGACACCTTTGTGAACTCTGACACACTAGAGATTTGCGTTCTGTGTGCTATGGGTGAATCATTCACCGCTAGTTATTGTGTATCTATGAAAATGATCCTTGGAGGTGTTATGGGTTAAAGGCCTAGATTATCCAGGTGTAGTTGTGTAAGGCCCCATGAAAATTTCTACCCAAAACTCGAAACCTCATAGTGCTAAGTTGGTAATACGTGTTAGAAATTTGTAATCGGACACTTTGGACTAATCTATGTATTAAAAAGGCAAGGAATGATGTTTTCTAGAAAACTGCAATTCTGCGGTCGAGAATGCGATCGCATAACAGCTGTGCACACCACATAGTTGCCGCATGGTGAAGCAATGGTTTGGTCAATTTGTGGTCAACTATGCGGCCAATTATGCTATCGCATAATCGATATGCAGGCTACATAGTCGTCACATAATCCCCTTGGGATTTTGTAAGGGGCAGTTCTACGGTGCATTATGCGACCGTAGCTCGGTATGCAGACCGCATTTCTATCGCATGCCCAGTCAGTGTGTTCAGTTTTGGGGAGCATTTTTGCGTTCCATTTTGCGGGCATGTCAACTTTGTGATCGCAAATACGATCGTTTATTTGAGTTGGTCTCCTATTTTCTAATTTTTAAAATCCGACCCCCTTATCATTATATCTTGTGCAATAGCTCCTTTTGAGCCTATTTCCTGGTACTTTTAATGTGAGAAAGGGGATCTAAGAGAGGGGTAGTGCTTTTCATCAAAAATTGCTCCACAAATCCTTGTTAAACATTGAATATAATCAAGTGAGGGACCTTAAACTTCATCCCAAGAGGTAAGACTTCATCACCTCGGCTATTAAATATTAAACATAGACATAAGGGGTCATTAGTTAGGTAAATTTATGGGCATAAGGATGGATTTCTTGCTTGCATATAAGATCATAGAGTATTGGGAGGTTGTGTACTAAAAAGAATGCAGTTAGGGTATAAATGATAGGAATCTCTCACAAAAAGGACCTAAGATCACAATGCACCCCTAGTGCTTGATAATGTGCTCAAACGAGCTAGAATCCTAATTTTGTCCCTAATTCTTCGTTCAATTTGTAATTCTTATATAATAGATAGAAGTTCTAAGACTTTTGGAATTTTGTAAGGATTAAGGAAAGCTTTATTGAGTTATGTATGGTTAAAACCCCTTTTTTTTAGAAATTGAGCTTCATTAGTGCTTGTGCAAATGCGATAAGGCTAAAGTTTGGATTCTTGCATTAATTATTATTTTACATGAATTGAAGTTTTAATTTTTTATGCGTGAAAGATATGTCGCAACGTGATTAATGTGCCATCTTGATAACTTGAAAGGGAAAGAGGTAAGAATCATGTATTGAAATTCTTAGACTTTAATTTACATTGAAGTTGTATTGTTGTGCTATCTACTGGATGTTTACTGTGAAAATGATAACAACAATTAATTTTATAAATGGGATCCTAAAAATACGTGATCTATTCCTGAGCCATTTTGGAAGGGTGATTAATGCTAAACATGGAGTAAAACAATAAAGATCAAGCTAGCCAAAATAACGATCGAACCAGTAAGGGGACGTTCCCAGGCTTAGACCAAGCAACTAAATACTTCGGGGTCAGGCCTCGAGCCTAACTCAGGCCTATCGTAGGTAGTCCAAATCAGGGTATTCGGGAAGGGGATAACAGATAAGTATATAAAAGCAAGGCTTTATACCATCAATTTTGAGCTAAATAATGAAGAACGGACGAAGAACAATAAAATCCTAGAGTGACCTCGGGTCAAAGAACACTGATAACTTAGAAGAAAGAAAGAGAGAGATAATATTTCTTGTCGGAGAAGTGGAGCAACATCAGTCCCTTACAAGGTGGGTGAGTCCCACTTATATAGGCGAGGGGATGTCGCGCCCCCTTTTTCTTGCGAAATCGGGTTTATGTCATTTGGGAGAAAAACTCGTTCCCTTTTGGGAATTAGGTTTTGGAATTGAAGAGTCACCACTTAATGATTTAAGTGCATTAGGATACTAAGAAGGGTTTAAGTTGGATAACCAGAGATTGGGTAAGGGCTTGAAATTATCCCCAGGGGAAGGTGTTAGGAACCCCTCAGGATCCACTAGTGTGGTTCCCTGCCAATATATTATTGTGACTTAAGCACATAGACAAGTAGGACTTCAAATAAGAGGGGATTTTTTTACATAAAATTTAGAAATAAACAAAGTCGGAAAGAATTAAAGAGAGTTAATTTTCTTAGAAGAAATATTTTTACGAGATTTAAAAGATACAAAGAACAAAGGGAAGGGGTCCTGGGTTTATCAATAATATGGATCACCCCACATAACATCTGGTAATCACTCCTCAGTGAGGGGCTACGCGTGATGTTATCGCATGGTCATCATATCCATATCTACCATTTCTCACCCTGTTAAGGTATTAAAGCGCGGGATGGTCTCATTTACTTATTGCATGCTATTACCCCGTCCCCCTATCCTATCAATCTCGGAGGTATTTGGGACTACTAATCCTAAAGGGAGGAGAAGTTGGGCTTATTTGTGGTTTCAAAAGGTAAAAATACTAAGGCAACAAACAAAACACATATAGGAAGTTTGGAGAAGCTTATAAACAAATAAAAAAAGCTCAGACAGACCTCCTTTACACAAAAGAATAACACATAATGTAGCATGACTTGCATGTACTGCTTAAGGTCTAATTAAAACTTAAAGATTTGAGGTAGACTAATTTATTACATAGTTCAGATAAGAAGCCCGAATCAAGCCTACCTGCTAGTTGTAGTTAATAAAGATATGATTCAGCTTATAAGACTTATCCTAGGGCTTGCGTAAGTGTTGGACGAGGGTCCTATAGGCATGATATCTACAGATTTCAGAAACAAGGATTTGAGCTGATTATATACTGATTGTCAGTTATTAAAGAAGGGCTAGTTTTAGCAAAAAGATCATAAGCTCTGCAGCTAGTAATACATTATTATTACTGATTTTAGACTTATGAACGCGTGAGGCGATTCAGATTTGATTAACTCCTATAAGCATGCTTTCTATGCGTTTGTCGACTTTATAACACATTTATAGACATAGTAAAAATGCAGAAATCCTCTAGGCATGACATCTAAATGTTGGATTTTATATGAACATGTCATCTAATTGCATTTAGTTATTAAGACCTATAAACATATTTTCCTAGTGAGAAGTGGATATGCAAGAATCAGAAATGACTTATAGGCATATTTTCTACATGCATGTGCATCCCATAGACATGGTATCTATATATGAAAATGCTGAAATCCTATAGACATGTTATCTACATATGAGGATGCTAAAAATAAAATTTCCTATAGGCTGGTTATCTACATGTGGGAATGCAGAAATTCCTATAGACATGATATCTACCCCTTTTTCATACATGGTTACCCCTTCCTTTTCGCTAGCCATCCCCGAGAGTTTTATTACAAAGATATTACAGCCGAAAGAAGTAAAGTAGAGAAAAAAATACATAAGAAATTAAAGTACAACCAAATAGAACCTGATTAAGACTTCCTGTCTGAAGTATGAAGTAAACCAACCCCAAGAAATCATATTTCAAAGCCTTTCTCCCATTTGGAACTTGGGCAGTGCTTACATCCTAAATACATTACCAGAATAAGACATAGTGCAATATGGAAAAGCCAGCCCTCAAGTGTACAAGTTCAGAGGGAACTCAAGGTCCCAAGGCAAGGCTCAAAAGGGGGGGGAGGGGGTGGAGGGGCAGAACTTAGGAACTAAGAGAGAGTGTAAGTATAGAAGTGGAACTCTAAAAGGGGAAAAGGAAGAGGGAATCAATCCACATTAATACACATAGGGGATAGGGAATGGTGGAATTTGCAAGAGCAAAAGAAAAGCACGATGATGGGCACACCCAGCAAGGGGATATGCTGTCAGACCCTCCAGCCTGTTTATATAGAGGTTAAGACCCTATTGGTTCAAACTTAATTTATGGGAAACAACTCATATTGCCATGCCTTAAGTCACAACTCACAAACACATAGGGGTAATAGGGTAGGGAGTAGGGATTCACAATAGAAATAGGCAGAAAGATATGAGCATACTTAATTTAAATGTTGAACTCTACAGAAACAGTAAAGTAGACATGGATAAAAGTTATAAATGAACACATTGTGTGTAAGGCCCCGTAAAAATTTGTGCTCAAAACCTAGTAGCTTGTGGTGTCCATATCCGGATATGTGTTAGGAATGTGTAGGCTCAACGCGGTTCGAACCCTTGGTATTGTTCTAAGCTCTTAAAAATCAAAAATCAAATTTTTTCCAGAAAATTGCCATTATGCGTTCCAGAATGCGGTCGCAGATCAGGCATGCGGACCGCATTTCTACCGCAGAGTTAACCATTGAGTTAGTCAAAAGTTGAAGTTGAAAATGTGGTCTATTATGCGATCGTATAATCAATATGCGGACCGCATAATCATCGCATAAATTCCTCAAGGATTTGTGAAGGTCAATTCTGCGGTGTATTATGCGATCGCAGAACAGGAATGCGGACCGCATTTCTGTCACAAACCCAGGCAGGGAAGTCAGATTTTAGGAGCACTTCTTTGGTCTATTATGCGGACCGCATTTCCACTCTGCGATCGAAGAGAGTGACCGCAGACCCGACTCGGCTCCATATTTTCTAATTTTTCAACCCGATCTCTTCTTCAATAAAACACCCCAACCCTTCTTTTTACATATTTTCTGGATAAAACTAGAGAGAAGGAAGAGAGGGTTCTTGAGAGACAAAGTATCATCCTCATCAATTGATTTTCTAAAGTCATCCAAGCCCGGAAAAATTTCAACTACTTGTCTTCATCTCCACTCTTGCTAGTAAAATCGCCAACCCTTTTTCATTGATTTTTAAATTTAAATAAAAAGTGGGATTCTCATGAATTGATTCTTGAAAATGGAAGTTTAAATACACATGCATGTTCTGTAAAACCTAAAAGCTAGTAAGATGAGTTGGGTAGAAGGAAAGGCTTGCAAAATAGGGGTTGACAACCTAAATAAATTTGAGTAGTAAATGTGAACTTCGATTCTAAGATGTATGTATTAACTTGTGAACTAGGTTGACATTGCTAGGATATTGGGTGAATTGAAAGTTGAATTTTAAAAAGGGAATTCGACTCTAGGTATGTATGGATAACCTTAATCTTTGTAGAATCCCATTATTTGGTGTACGAATGTTTGGTATGTGGTATCTGTGTGACTTATTCTTGAAATTATTGTGATTGTGCTTGTGATAAGAATTGAGGAACAAATAATGAAAGAAAATCGTAAATGATGCAATTGGAATAACTGTGATAACCACATCTATGGCTTATTGTGGGCAATTGTCGTTGTGATGTAAAACACATGTGAGTTGTTGGATATGACGGAAAGTAGTATTGATGGCTATGGAAATACTTGTAAATTGTTGATGTTATTTCTTAAGACGTGTTGTTGTTGATCTTTGTGAATTGTTGATTATTGTTATGTTGTTGGTGAATTGTGACTGTACGGTGGGATCGGGTTGCACGCTGCAACACGAAGTTATAAGGTGCGGGTTGTAGTGATAAGGGTGGCTGAGGTAATAAGGGTGGAAAGTGATCGAAATCACTATTGAAATAAACATTTGAGAAAATTGTGAAATCATTGACGTGGAACTGTGGGAGGGGGAAACATGAGAGATTGAAAACTTGTTTGGCTTGATTGTTCCTTTTCTTGTGCATTTGATTGTTGTTTCTATTACTGTTACCTACTTGTATATGGCTTGAGTTTACTCCTTTAGAGAGGGATCACGAGCTCGGGCACTCGCCTTGCGCCTGGTACCGGCGCTTTGGAGCTCATCGTGACCCTATTTTTTGGGGCCGAGGGCTCCTAATGTGAAATGCTGCCTCGAGCATAGAGATAGTCTTATGGTCCCTCATGTATTATGTGTGTTGGAGGATGTTCCGTAGGTCAGGTATCGACACATCGATTCGTACCGAGGCCATTGGCTTCCTGGAGCTTACCTCGAGCAGGCGAACTCCGTTTCCTCTCGCATATAAGTGGGGGTGGCTTTGGCCTTTTTGCGAGTCTTCATTATTTTTGGGTAGTTGTTTTTCTATTTTAGCGTAGGGCTCTCTTTTTCTTAAAGTGTGAAAAATGTTGGTGCTTGCCCTTGCTTTATTTTGTCAATTTTTCCATAGTGATGATGATCACTTCAGGACTAGCATGGAAAAGGGTAGAAAATGATGTTCCTGGTGCTCGGTAGTTGAAGGATTTCGCTCTGGAGATGGCGTACTTGCTAAGAGAGGGACACCTAGAGATGGCGAGGTGACACTGCGGGTGGAGCGATGGGGTGACACTGTGGGTGCTTTCCCCAAGCGAAGGCATCTCAGACTCTATTGATGGGTTCCTAAATGTGCATCTATACCCTTTTGCATTTGGCCCTCCTAATAGGTTTGTGCTTGACATTTTTTTAAAGTATCGAGTTACTCTGGTGCAGATTCATCTATTGTTTTGGTGAACGGTGCTGATGATGAGATTCTTTTGCAGAGAAAGCCAGGCCTGATTTCATGCTTGATCATCTCATTAGGCTATATCGGCCTTTTCATCATCGAGGCCTGCTAACGTTTAGGGGTGGTTTGCCCAAGCCCTTCGTTGTCGATGATGAGGAGGGAAGAGATCGAGAGTGGGCCAGTTGGTTCGTCCGAGTCTGAATGACTGATATTATTCCTGTGAAGTTGTTGTCATTCCCCGAGGGGTGGAATCACACATGTAAATGAGGCACTTTGTGGCTCTTTCAGATTTTGTACGTGGAAAAAATTGTCCAAATAAAAATACCATTTTCCCTGTTACTGAAACTTCGTGGACGTCGGTTCAAGTCCATGATCGATCTGACTGAGTTCGGATGCTGGTGACCTATTTGTCTTGTGACAAACACAGGTGGCGAGCTATGTTTTGCATCAGGTAGGGAGCGGAACATCAAGGAATTCGTGTACATTGCTTTTAACCTGCTGGCGTATATCGAGGTAACATTTTCCCATCTTAATTGTGCTAGATTTGCTGTTTGCCGCTATCAGGCAGTTCCTTGGGGCGGAGCAGCATTTTTTTGGAGAGGAGATAGAGTCGTTAGCCCCAGAGCTTAGAGATGGCGGTAATAAGAGGGACCGGAGCCCATAATTCAAAGGGACTTTAGTAGTGCTTGTCGGGCTCGTATCTCTAAGGATGGGGCATCACCCAAGTCCGCTATTTTTGGAGCGCCTATTTCCCGGCAAACGACTTCTTTGAGCGGGCACGTTGTGTCCGGGGTCGATTCTTCTGAGGACGTAGGGGCAGGACCAACAAGAACATGTTCCGATTCTTATGCACATTTTTCTTGTAACGCGCATCTTCCTCCCCTTATTGGTTCCTTCCGACGCAGGCCTGCGATAGGCTTAAGTCCGAGTTGTGTCTCCAAAAGGCCATGTTTTAGAGGATTCTAGATGAGGGAGAATCCCTTAGTTTTCTTTGCAAGGAGAAGGAAGGTGAGCTGAAGTATTGGCGATATGAGGCGTACCAGAGCTCAAACTCTGAGAGCTATTTGGTGGAGTAGGTAACTTTCTATAGCAAGTGAGTTTCTATAGCAAGTGAGTTTGCTTCTTTTTAATTTTTAGGGCTAACCTCTTCTTGCCGTGTTAGTTGAAGAAAAGGACAGAGGCCTTGGAGTACCTCAAGGGCGACGTCAACCGTGTTTGAATTTTTTGCTGGGAGCTGCAGGCACGAGCTTTTAAGGAGATGAATGCTTCGGCCAAGGCTCCTTCCCTCAAGGTCCAACTCCGCTTGACTCGAGACAATGCCGAAGTTCAAACGGATATGATTGGGAAATTTGAATCGGACTTCTCGAAGGTCAGAGCTGAGATAATTGATGCTCGGGCGGAGGCGGTGCTGAACCAAGCCAAGGCCGATCATGAGATGGCGATTTGTGTGAAGGATGTCATTGACGTCCATGCCGAGTTGAAGCATACCTTGGACCAGGAGCGGAGGATAGAGTAATATGTCCATTGTAAATCCCGATGGGAGGTGTTCGATGAAATCGGTGCAAGGGGTTTCATACTCTTGGAGGATTAGGCTCATTAACGGGCAGATGAATGTAATACTCGGTGGCTTCTCGTTGTCACACCTCCTTTTTATGCTGCTACACCCCGAAGGGTGTAAAGGAGTTTTTCCACTTAAAGGGCAATCAGAACGGGATTTATTATTATTAAAATTCAGAGTCGCCAATTGGGAGATTAATGGTGTCCCAAGTCACCGATTGAATCTCGAACCGAGGAAAATATGACTTTGTTAACAGTCTGCGAATCAGAAATCCGAGTAAGGAATTCTGTTAACCCGGGAGAACGTGTTAGGCATTCCCGGATTCCGTGGTTCTAGCACGGTCGCTCAACTATTGTATTTGTTTTTATCTGATTTCAAAACATGTTCTAACCTATGTGTCTTTTATTAATAGTCTGCTTTTATTATATATTTATTTTTTAATAAGAATTACAACGTCGTGAAAATATATCTCGAACCACGTCGCACCAGTGAACCCGTGGCTTTTGACACATTTCGACTTCGTTGAGATTTAGATTTGGGTCACATAAATGTGCACCCATATTTAGGAAGGTAATATTTTAAAAACACGCGTATAAAGCAACTACGCATTTATTATCTTTGAGAAAAATCGTGAAATTCGCTAAACGGTTCACCTGAATTCTAAGTAATTTTATTGCATTTATTGAGAACCCCGCAATTTTGTATTTTTTAATTTGGCGAGGTTCATCTTATCAATTTATTATCTAAAGGCAAACCTAAAGCAACTATGATTTTTCTATTTTTTATTTGTCTCTAAGAAAAAAAATCCTAATTATTTTGTTACTGGACCAAATGATCATTTTGCACTACATTCCCGCCACTGGGCTCCAAGATAAGCCCAAAGAAAGAAATTTAAAATCAGGCACACATCGAAAATTGGCCAAAATAGATTTTGGACCAGGCTCAAACGTACACAAGCATTCAAACTGAGCCGGGGCCATTCGTTACTTGTTCTGAGGCCCGGCGCTTGGGGTGAGGCTGTCAAGCCTTGTCAGAATTCCAATTCAAATAGGAGTATAAATCTGATTCAATGTAACTAGTACTAAAATTGATTAGCTAGACACATTAATTTAAGGCAACAACAAACATGAATTGAGAAACAAATGATTCTTATATTTCATGACTCACAACCTGCCTGTGATCACAGTTTTGGATATATTGCATACTAGTTCAAACTTTAAACTCCTTACTATTACTAATTTTTTAAGGTGCTGATTTGTATATATGAGAATTGAAATTGAAAACAAACAGTGAGGTTTGACGAGATGAAATTGCCTAAGATGACTTCAGAATTATAGTCTAACTCATATCATCATTATTGCATATAAACAGAGGTGTTACACTACTCTAACAGTTTGCAGTCCAATTAATCACGAAACACTCTTAATCTAATATAGACTACTCTAATTAATATAGCATGGAATTGTTATACTTATTACTCAACTAAACTCATACGCATTTTTCAAGGCATGAACACACATTTAATAGTTCAAACGAACATATTCTGCCTAGCAGCACATCGTATTAGTATAGTCCATTACAAGTTAAAAATTTAATCAATCAAATTGATCTACTACAAATAACTAACATAATTAACCTGTTCAACACATCGTAAAGCTAACTATGATGCAAATGATTAATATAGTAATAAAACTTCAATGAAGTTCAAGCAAATAGTCTGCAATTCCATTTCACTTGAAGAAGTACACCAAATCAGTTTCCAAGTGTGTGTACCTGGAATTCGAATAGAAGTGAAGGAGAAGAAATCAGCTAAAGCAGTAAATCGAGCAACAGCAATGACAAGTGATGTTCAGCAATAATGAATAACAAACAGTGACAGATCAAACAGCCCAGAAATCTACTCAATAACCAGGAAGTACCTGAAATCAGCAGGATCAGTAGAAATCCACTAAACACCAATGGAATATACCCACATATACTTGAAAACACACACCATAACACTCTAGTAGATCAAAAATCAACTAAAACACCCTGAATTACTCGAAATTAACTCCAAATAACCTCTGAACCTCGAAATTCAAACTCAGAATTAGAAAGCTGAAATTAAACTAAAAAATCTTCAATGAAACAGTGTATTTTTGGTTTTTTTTTACTGATTTTTCTGTTGTTTTTGGATTTTCTGAAGGCTTAAATTTCAAAATAAGATCTGAATTTGAAGATGAAATTTTTTGGGGGAAATTTGGAGGCTGAAAACTTCTTCATCAAGGCATTTGCATGCCCTTTTATAGGCAACAAAAGGGTACAATTTCAGATTTCTTTCTTTACAAGTTAGTCCTCCTTTTTATTTCTTTTTTAATCCTTATTTTTGACTTGTACTACAAGTAACTACCATTTTTCTTGTGAATTTCAGTTTAAAACCCCTTCTAGAAAGTCCTAGGGGGTTCTATACTAATTTTCTACCCTTAGAATCCCTAAACTACCCTTGTATTAATTCTGATTTGCTCAAATTTGCTCTATGCGACCGCGTAAAGGGCTTCGTGATCGCATAGGGTTGGGAGATTGGTCAGTGCGGTCGCGTGGATAGGCATGCGATCGCATAGAGGTGGAAGGAAGTGCTCTGCGATCGCAAGGGCTTTTCTGCGATCGCGTAAGAGGATTTTTGCGAGGTTGAATTTGTGCTATACGATCGCATTAGTAGTGTTGCGATCGCATAGAGGAAGAACTGGGCGGACAGAATAGTTTTAAGGGTTATTTCATCCGCGACCCATTCATTATTTCCAAAATTTTTACTCCGCCAAGAGAGCTTTTTGGTCGATTTGAAGATGGTTTTCGATGGGTAGTGATTGGAGGTAAGTCTCTTGACATAGAAACATCATTTTATTGAAGAATCAACGCTTAAATTCATGAAAGTGGGTTGAAATTGTGATGAACTAGGGCTTGGTTTTGAAAAATGAATTTTTGGGATTTGAAAGGCCATTTGAGTTCCGATTTTGGTAAACTTTATATGTACGGACTCGTGGCGAGTTGAGGAATCCGTTGATGCAACTTTCGTAATTTTTGGAGAAGTGGGCCTGGGGCTCGAGTTTTGCCAACTTCGTGTTTTTGAGTATTTTTAGAGTTCTTTCAATTGGGTTATGTTCCATTAGCCTATTGTAATGTATTCGTTGTGGTTTTGTCTAGATTCGATGCGCGAGGAGGCGGATTCGAGAGGAAAAGGCATGGCAGACTAGTTTTGTGGCCAGCTTGAGGTGAGTAATAGATGTAGATGATGACCTGAGAGTTTGAAACCCCGGTATATCACACTTTGACGCTATATTGAGGCGAGACACATACTCGACGGTGAGTGCAGGGTCGATTGTGATTGGGGAATATGGTTCAGTTCGCCCGACTGAAGTTGTACTGTATTGTTGGCTAGAAAATTAGCTGGTAAACCTCCTACTTGGATGGTCATGGATATATTTGGGCTGCGTGCCGGTTATTTGGAATTAATATCACTGTTTCCATGATATATAGCATGTTTTCATGATATTAGTCCTGAGCTAAACATTGTCTTGAAATGACTAGCAAAATTCTAAGGTTTTGAACACCTAATTATAATTACTGATAATTGGAACTAAGAATGCTAAGTTTGACTGTGCCTGTGTGGCTTGCATGCATATAGCTGGACTGATAGTGGATCGGGTTGCACGCCAGAGCGTATGTTACTATGATATTGTGCTTGGGCTGTAGGAGCCGCTCCGGAGTCTGTACACACCCCCAGTGAGCGCGGGTACCCATGGATCGGGCTACGCACCGTAGCGGTCGTGTGCATTGCATTGCATTCATACATCTATATCTGCCTGTGATATCTATCATAAATTATTGTTATTATACTGTTAAATGTGTAGGAGTAATGGTTATAGCTTTGCATTGTTGTATTTCGGGCTTTCTTACTTTCAGCCATTATATATATCTATTACCACTGAGTTGGAAGTACTCACTTTACTCCCTGCACCATGTGTGCAAATCCAGGTATCCCGAGAGTTTAGCTGAGGTTTTGCTAATTTCAGAGTTTGTCCGGAGTTGTCGAGGTAGCTGCCTGACGTCCGCATGACCTGACTCCTCCCTTATCTCTTTTATTATCTTGTTGCAGTTTTGAGACTATGTATTATTGGAGTCTTATTACACTGTATTGTTAGAGGCTCTAGACTCATGACATCCAGGTCTTTGGGAGTATATTCTGTGTTATAGTGATATTCAGCGTAATCTTTTAGTTTCATTGTTATTAATGATATTCAAATAACTGGTTTTGAGCTTCATGCTCGGGTTGAGAATGTAAATGATCGGGCTTGCCTAGCAATTGTGTTGGGCGCCATCACGATCGGGATTAGGGTCATGACAAGTTGGTATCAGAGTCTAGGTTACTAGCCCTCATGAGTCATGAGCCGGTTAGTAGAGTCTCGCGGATCGGTACGGAGACGTCTGTATTTATCCTCGAGAGGCTGCAGAACCTTTAGGAAAACTTCACTTTCTTGGAATTCTTATTGTGCGTACTTGATTCATCTTGAGATATAACTCTTAAAATTCCTTCCACACGTCTGTATGCGCATATGAGCGCTCAGTATTATAAGTGCCCTGATGGCTTGTGATTTCCTCGATCGATGGGCGAGATGTGATCCCGTGAGTTCGATGTCGGGCCAGTAAGGAGGACTTGAGGCTGGATCTTTGCCTATGGCTTGAGCAATCAGGTGCTGATTGTTTGAGCAAGTATTCTGAACTTATATGTTCGATATTGTGGCTATTAGCCAGAATGGCGGTTTGGTATTCATGTGACGAGATGTTATTATATCTCTTGGTAGTGACAAAGAAATCTGCTGGATAGTAGGTGAACTGTTAGGTGGTTTGTTTCCTATTGTGATATGTTATGTTGCCCCGGGTTGTGGGCGCGTTAAGAATATTTTCATGTCTCCTAGTTGGGAAATGAAGTACACTACGTGTGGCGATATGAGTTCAGAATCAGGAAGATTTAATGGATGTGTTATGTGTGTGATGGTGGGAGGTGTGCTGAAATACTAAATTGAGTCGAAGAAGGTAGGTTATCTCCTGCAGAGTGTTCTTAAGGGGTATGATTCTTGTGTATATTAGAAGATATCATGTGTAATTGAAAGGTATTTTCTATGTGTTATGATTCGAACAGGTGCAATGCATGTCCATGTATCAATTTTGATAATATAATACATGTAGTATTGAGATTAATGTTATTGATATACATTGTGATGCTTTGTTAAGTTGTGGGCGCGTTGTTATGATGGTTTTGGTAATTCTCTGGATGGTGGATAGGCTCAATTACAAAGGAAACTCTGTCGAAATTTTTGAAAAATTTGGGGACTTAGTAAAAATTTTGTCGTCTAGAGTGGGCTTAACTGTCGCAGAATGAATGAGAGAATTGCAAAGGAGTTATAATACTAGATGATCCGTGTTTTCACAACTTATAAGTGATTTGAGTTTAATCTCACTATAATATTGTGGCATCATTAGATTAAAAGTATTATGAGATATTAAATGTGTCCTGATAGGTGGCTTTGAGCCAAGTTGGGGAGGTTGCGGTTGATTAGCAGATCGTAGGGTTGTGTGCTATGTTGGTTCCTTTTGAGGTATGCTGTGGATCAGTCCTGGTTGCAGAAAATGAGCCGAGGATGGCACGAGTGAAGCAAATTTTTTTATAAAGGTTATATGGTGCTTCATAGATGTGAGGAAATACTAGCATGTCTTGAGTTGTTGTTGATAAAGAATGCTCAGTGTATAGAAAAGGAAGATGTTCATTTGTATTGGAATGAGATCATAAGCTATGGTGTTAGAGTGCTAATAAGGCACGAGTGGTTCTGTTCGTTAAGTCAGGTAATTTGCAGTTGAATAAGCGTTAATGACTCTCGAGAATGGTTTTATTGTGTTCGAGATTTTTGTATGTAATCATCAGGTGTCTTAAGGTTGTGTATGTGGCTAGAGACAGTGTTTCCAATAGGAAGAGATCAAGACTTGTGGTATTTTATGCTAATTATGGGATTCCATGTATCAGTATCTGGGAAATAATGGTAACGAATTCCGATTCGCAGGAAGTCCTTCAAGTAAAGTATTCTGGAACGTGGTATATTTGGGAAGAATTGAGAGAGTATTCGGTGGCCTATAGGTCTTAGACAGTGTGGTCTTATGTTCGAGTCTCGTGTGGTAGGCCTGGATTGAGGCATTGTGATGCTACGACAAGGGAGAAATATCGAGTGGATGATGAATAAAAAGAGAAATTTGATAGAAGGAATAGCTTGATAATAGACCGAATCGATATGGTAAAGATATGATTAATTCCTTGTATGTGTTCAAAGTAATGGGCTTTTACAGGCAATTTGCAGCAATGCTCTTGAGTTTTGACTGCTTGCTCAGCTCGGTTTAGATAAAAGGATTCAGTCCTGACGGTTTAGCTCGAACAAATGGAGTTGGCAGAGATGTTCTTGTTGGGTTTTACCGTGGTTTGAAGATGAGTATATATCTTATGGGTATGCGAAGCATGGAGTGTATAATTATTTTTCTTCTAAATGGGATCAATGAAAGTTCTTGACTAGTTGAGTGCGTTGATGTCTGTGGTGCGAAAGAGAGATAAAAGTTCTCATGTTATCCTAATGTGGTATGGTATATGTGTTATGTTATGGAGGATTGGGATTTGTATATGTAAGGCTCGGTTCAGTTCGGAATGGAAAGTCAATAAATTCTTAAGCGGCATAGGCAGCTACAGGTGATTTAAGAATCGATCTTCAGAGGATTTGGGTGAATGATCCTCATATGAAAAGGAAACGGTGTTGCTAATCATAGTGATTTGACAAGGGTATATGTTTCAGTAAAAGGGCAATGTGATTAAGTTGATGACACTTCGGTAGTGTTGCAGTACTTTCTTGCTAGATCGACTACTGATATCTGAGTATGTTTGATGTCATAGGAGAATTTTAAAATATCTTCGAAGAATGACTGGGAGTTCTCATGTTCAGGCTATGTAGTGGTTGTGGATAGTGTGTATTGGTACTGTTAGCGGCTATTGGGATTGGAGGCCCGAGTGGGTCCTTCTTTGTTGGTATGTTAGATTTTGTATATGATGCTGAGCTGTAGACTAGTTGTCGCAATGTGAGTTGTTCTATACTATTGTGCTATGGGCTATGTCGAAAAATGCCATCGACTGCGTGGCGAGGTGCATCAGACTATGTTATAGTAGAGTGATTGGTATTCCAAAGATCAACGGACAGCTGGGAAGGATTACTTTCCTTAATTAGGTCTTTGTGACGGATGTCAGTATAGAGGTTTCTATCATTGATTCAGTTCTGGTATTGAGAGACTCTTTTTCAAATACGTTTCTTGTAGCCGGGCATGTCGCCGGGTGAGATTGTGGATTTCGGTATTGATTTGGTGTCGGGCACCATATCGTACGGCTCCAACAAGTGTTATAAAAAGTGGCAGGAGCAGCTTAAGGCTTCTTGGCATTGAGTTCGTTGGCAGGCCGATGTGGCTACGTATTCAAATTGAGATGGCTTGGTTGGCCCTGATATGTATTGCTGAGGGATAGGTTTAATCTCTCGTTATTGAGCTTTTTAGTGATTTAGGGAGATCTATGAGGTTCTCTTTCGGTGCTGTGAGGTGTTATGATTTTTGGATTGTGCTTGAGTTTTGTAGCTTATAACGCTATATGTAGATATTGCTATGCACTCAGCATTTTTTTATAATGAGCAAATATGGCTCGATGTGCATCTCCTTAGGTGAGATATATGTATGGATCGGTTGGCACGCCGCCATGGGTATGTTATCTGTATCGGGTTGCACTCCGCAATAGTGTGATGTTGAGAATAGTTTTCCATGTGTTACTTGGTATGTCTTGCTTCACCATGGGTGTGATGGATTGCTTGGTTTCAGATACCAATCTGTGCGTGGCTGTCTATTTTGAGCATAGCGACTTGAGGTGTTTCATGTGTAACAACGTTTGGATAAGATCGTGCATTATAGCGAGGCTACGTGGAGATTAGACCCTTCGGGGTAGATGCAAGTATTCTATTTCTATGATGTGGGATGGGGTCCCAACCTTGTGTTGTGATGGTACTGAGGAATTTGAGTTTCAGCTCTTTTGTTTGAGTCATTTGTCATGAATTGAGTATGTTCATACCGCCTATCATTGGTGCGCGAATTATGCAAGTTGTGGCTTAGGCATGTGATGAGATGTCATATCACCAGAGTGGTGCGTTGAATTCGAGGTGATCGTTGGAGTCATTAATAAATGCAAATAGATGTGATTTCGGCTGGTCAGAGGATTTATATCGAGGTTTGGCTCTGAAATCTGCTGTGGTATTAGTCAAAAAGGAAGTGGTTACATGAGTGGTTGATTTGAGGAATGGTTATGGTTTATCGCGTGTGTTATTTATCATTGGCATTGTATGAAAGTGATGGAATAAGACTTTAGCTAATAAGAGGTTCCGATTTTGAGTATGAATTCGGAAAGTGCAATGTGGTTCTACGGTTTATGGCCTAGATGGACTGTGAAATTTCAGCAGAGTTGTATTATCGGATCTATGTAAGATAGGGTAACGTGGGAACACCCAGGGTATATGTTTGGTAAGGTCATTCAGATATTGGTTGGCTTCTAGTACACCTCTGGGTACGCTCGAGGACGAGCGTTTGTTTAAGTTGGGGAGGATGTAACGACCCGACCCGTCATCTCATTTATCTCTTCCCATTTTCCCATTTTATGCTTCTATATGTTTAATTATATGTGATTGGTGAATTTGAAGTAATTTAGTTTGGTTGGAAATGAGACAATTAGTCTTCTTAAGAGAAGGTTAGTTTGGAAGGGTCAACCGGATGTTGACTTATGAGTTAGAGGGCTTGGATGTGAATTCCTGTGGTTCGGTTAGCTTCGGAGGATGATTTGTGGCTTAGGAGAGTGATCGAAATTGAATTCGGAGGTCCGGTGTAGAATTAGGCTTGAATTGGCGAAGTTTGAATTTTGGCGGATTCCGGTTGATAGGTGATATTTTGATCCGAGGGTCGGAATGGAATTCCAAGAGTTGCAGTAGCTTTGTTAGGTGATTTTGGACATATCTGCAGATTTTCAGGTCATTCGGACATCGTTTGGCCGGGTTTTTGAACGAATGCGCATTACGGAAGTTTTGAAGAAACTTAGGCTTTGGTTTGATAAAAATTGAGGATTTTGATGTTAACGATGGCGTTTTGATGATTCGAGCAACTTTGAATGAGGTAATAGAACATATATGTGCTTTTGGTTGAGGTCCCGAGGGCCTCGGGGTGATTTTGGATGGCTAACAGGGATTTTTTATGTTGAAAAATGCAGCAGAAATTGTAGAGCAAATTTGCTCTTCGCGATCGCGAGCCTGGGGCTGCGATCGCATAGAAGGAATTGGATGGAGCTCCGATTTGCTCAATGCGACCTCGTAAAGGGCTCCGCGATCGCATAGGGTTGGGAGATTGGTCAGTGCGGTCGCGTGGATAGGCATGCGATCGCGTAGAGGTGGAAGGAAGTGCTCTGCGATCACAATGGCTTTTCTGCGATCACGTAAGAGGATTTTTGGGAGGATTGAATTTGTGCTATGCGATCGCATAGAGGAAGAGCTAGGCGGACAGAATAGTTTTAAGGGTTATTTCATCCGCGACCCATTCATTATTTCCACCATTTTTACTCCGCCAAGAGAGCTTTTTGGTCGATTTGAAGAAGGTTTTCGACGGGTAGTGATTGGAGGTAAGTCTCTTGACTTAGAAACATCATTTTATTGAAGAATCAAAAATTAAATTCATGAAAGTGGGTTGAAATTGTGAAGAACTAGGGCTTGGTTTTGAAAAATGAATTTTTAGGATTTGAAAGGCCATTTGAGTTCCGATTTTGGTAAACTTTATATGTACGGACTCGTGGCGAGTCGAGGAATCCGTTGATGCGACTTTCGTAATTTTTCAAGAAGTGGGCCCGGGGCTCGGGTTTTGCCAACTTCGTGTTTTGAGTATTTTTCGAGTTCTTTCAATTGGGTTATGTTCCATTAGCCTATTGTAATGTATTCGTTGTGGTTTTGACTAGATTCGACGCACGAGGAGGCGGATTCGAGAGGAAAAGGCATGGCAGACTAGTTTTGTGGCCGGCTTGAGGTGAGTAATAGATGTAGATGATGACCTGAGGGTTTGAAACCCCGGTATATCACACTATGACGCTATATTTAGGCGAGACACGTACTCTACGGTGAGTGCGTGGTCGATTGTGATTGGGGACTATGGCTCAGTCCGCCCGGGTGATGTTGTATTGTGTTGTTTGCTAGAAAATTAGCTGGTAAACCTCCTACTTGGATGGTTATGGATATATTTGGGCTGCGTGCCGGTTATTTGGATCTCGTAGTGATTATTATCACTGTTTCCATGATATATAGCATGTTTTCATGATATCAGTCCTCAGCTAAACATTGTCTTGAAATGACTAGCAAAATTCTAAGGTTTTGAACACCTAATTATAATTACTGATAATTGGAACTAAGAATGGTAAGTTTGACTGTGCCTGTGTGGCTTGCATGCATATAGCTGGACTGATAGTGGATCGGGTTGCACGCCAGAGCGTATGTTACAATGATATTGTGCTTGGGCTGTAAGAGCCACTCCGGAGTCTGTACACACCCCTAGTGAGCGCGGGTACCCATGGATCGGGCTACGCACCGTAGCGGTCGTGTGCATTGCATTGCATTCATACATCTATATCTGCCTGTGATATCTATCATAAATTGTTGTTATTATACTGTTAAATGTGTAGGAGTAATGGTTATAGCTTTGCATTGTTGTGTTTCGGGTTTTCTTACTTTCAGCCATTATATATGTCTATTACCACTGAGTTGGAAGTAGTCACTTTACTCCCTGCACCATGTGTGCAAATCCAGGTATCCCGAGAGTTTAGCTGAGGTTTTGCTAATTTCAGAGTTTGTCCGGAGTTGTCGAGGTAGCTGCCTGACGTCCGCATGACCTGACTCCTCCCTTATCTCTTTTATTATCTTGTTGCAGTTTTGAGACTATGTATTATTGGAGTCTTATTACACTGTATTGTTAGAGGCTCTAGACTCATGACATCCAGGTCTTTGGGAGTATATTCTGTGTTATAGTGATATTCAGCGTAATCTTTTAGTTTCATTGTTATTAATGATATTCAAATAACTGGTTTTGAGCTTCATGCTCGGGTTGAGAGTGTAAATGGTCAGGCTTGCCTAGCAATTGTGTTGGGCGTGATCATGACCGGGATTGGGGTCGTGACAAGTTGGTATCAGAGCCTAGGTTACTAGGCCTCATGAGTAATGAGCCGGTTAGTAGAGTCTCACGGATCGGTACGGAGACGTCTATATTTATCCTCGAGAGGCTACAGAACCTTTGGCAAAACTTCACTTTCTTGGAATTCTTATCGTGCGTACTTGATTCAGCGTGAGATATAACTCTTGAAATTCCTTCCACACGTCTATATGCGCACATGAGCGTTCAGTATTATAAGTGCCCTGATGGCTTGTGATTTCCTCGATCAATGGGCGAGATGTGATCCCGTGAGTTCGATGTCGGGCCAGTCTGGAGGACTTGAGGCTGGATCTTTGCCTATGGCTTGAGCACCAAGGTGCTGATTGTGTGAGCAAGTATTCTGAACTAATATGTTCGGTATTGTCGCTATTAGCCGGAATGGCGGTTTGGTATTCATGTGACGAGATGTTATTATATGTCTTGGTAGTGATGAAGAAGTCTGCTGGATAGTAGGTGAACTGTTAGGTGGTTCGTTTCCTATTGTGATATGTTGTGTAGCCCCGGGTTATGGGCGCGTGATGAATATTTTCGTGTCTCCTAGTTGGGAAATGAAGTACACTACGTGTGGCGATATGAGTTCAGAATCAGGAAGATTTAATGGATGTGCTATGTGTATGATGGTGGGAGGTGTGCTGAAATACTAAATTGAGGCAAAGCAGGTGGGTTATCTCCTGCAGAGTGTTCTTAAGGGGTATGATTCTTGTGTATATTAGAAGATCTCATGTGTAATTGAAAGGTATTTTCTATGTGTTATGATTCAAATAGGTGCAACGCATGTCCATGTATCAATTTTGATAATATAATACATGTAGTATTGAGATTAATATTGTTGATATACATTGTGATGCTTTGT
>MU737885.1:105384-173196 GCA_026770625.1 Nicotiana glauca | reverse complement strand
ACAGTGTGGTCTTATGTTCGAGTCTCGTGTGGTAGGCCTGGATTGAGGCATTGTGATGCTACGGCAAGGGAGAAATATCTGGTGGATGATGAATAAAAAGAGAAATTTGTTAGAAGGAATAGCTTGATAATAGACCAAATCGATATGGTAAAGATATTATTAATTCCTTGTATGTGTTCGACGTAATGAGCTTTTACATGCAATTTGCAGCAATGCTCTTGAGTTTTGACGGCTTGCTCAGCTCGGTTTAGATAGAAGGATTCAGTCCTGGCAGTTTAGCTGGAACAAATGGAGTTGGCAGAGATGTTCTTGTTGGTTTTTACCGTGGTTTGAAGATGAGTATATGTCTTATGGGTATGCAAAGCATGGAGTGTATAATGATTTTTCTTCTAAATGGGATCAATGAAAGTTCTTGACTAGTTGAATGCGTCGATGTCTTTGGCGCGGAAGAGAGATAAAAGTTCTCATGTTATCCTAATGTGGTATGGTATATGTGTTATGTTGTGGAGGATTGGGATTTGTATGTGTAAGGCTCGGTTTAGTTCGGAATGGAAAGTCAATAAATTCCTAATGGCATGGGCAGCTGTAGGTGGTTTAAGAATCGATCTTCAGAGGATTTGGGTTAATGATCCTCATATGACAAGGAAACAGTGTTGCTAATCATAGTGATTTGACAAGGGTATATGTTTCAGAAAAAGGGCAATGTGATTAAGTTGATGGCACTTCGGTAGTGTTGCAGTACTTTCTTGCTAGATCGACTACTGATATCTGAGTATGTTTGATGGCATAGGAGAATTTTAAAATATCTTCGAAGAATGACTGGGAGTTCTCATGTTCAGGCTATGTAGTGGTTGTGGATAGTGTGTATTGGTACCGTTAGCGGCTATTGGGATTGGAGGCCCGAGTGGGTCCTTCTTTGTTGGTATGTTAGATTTTGTATATGATGCTGAGCTGTTGACGAGTTGTCGCAATGTGAGTTGTTCTATACTATTGTGCTATGGGCTATGTTAGAAAATGCCATCGGCTGCGTGGCGAGGTGCATCAGATTATGTTATAGCATAGTGATTGGTATTCCAAAGATCAGCGGACGGCTGGGAAAGATTGCTTTCCTTAATTGGGTCTTTGTGACGGATGTCAGTATAGAGGTTTCTACCATTGATTCAGTTCCGGTATTGAGGGACTCTTTTTCAAATACGTTTCTTGTGGCCGGGCATGTCGCCGGGTGAGATTGTGGATTCCAGTATTGATTTGGTGTCGGGCACCGTATCGTACGGCTCCAGCAAGAGTTATAAAAAGTGGAAGGAGCAGCTTAAGGCTTCTTGGCATTGAGTTGGTTGGAAGGCCGATGTGGCTACGTATTCAGATTGAGATGGCTTGGTTGGCCCTGATATGTATTGTTGAGGGATAGGTTTAATCTCTCGTTATTGAGCTTGTTAGTTATATGGGGAGATCTATGAGGTGCTCTTTCGGTGCTGTGAGGCGTTATGATTTTTGGATTGTGCTTGAGTTTTGTAGCTTATAACGCTATATGTAGATATTGTTATGCACTCAGTATTTTTTTTGTAATGAGCAAATTTGGATCGATGTGCATCTCCTTCGGTGAGATATATGTATGGATCGGTTGGCACGCCACCATGGGTATGTTATCTGTATCGGGTTGCACTCTGCAACAGTGTGATGTTGAGAATAGTTTTCCATGTGTTACTTGGTATGTCTTGCTTCACCGTGGGTGTGATGGATTGCTTGGTTTCAGACACCAATCTGTGCGTGGCTGTCTATTTTGAGCATAGCAACTTGAGGTGCTTCATGTGTAACAGTGTTTGGATAAGATCGGCATTATAGTGAGGCTACATGGAGATTAGACCCTTCGAGGTGGATGCAGGTATTCTATTTCTATGATGTAGGACGGGGTCCCAGTCTTGTGTTGTGATGGTACTAAGGAATTTGAGTTTCAGCTCTTTTGTTTGAGTCATTTGTCATGAATTGGGTATGTTCATACCGCCTATCATTGGTGCGCGGATTATGCAAGTTGTGGCTTAGGCCTATGATGAGATGTGATATCACCAGAGTGGTACGTTGAATTCGAGGTGATCGTTGGAGTCATTAATAAATGCAAACATATGTGATTTCGGCTGGTTAGAGGATTTATATCGAGGTTTGGCTCGAATATCGGCTATGGTATTAGTCAAAAAGGAAGTGGTTACATTAGTGGTTGATCTAAGGAATGGTTACGGTATATCGTGTGTGTTATTTATCATTGGCATTGTATGAAAGTGATGGAATAAGACTTTAGCTAATAAGAGGTTCCGATTTTGAGTATGAATTCGGAAAGTGCAATGTGGTTCTACGGTTTATGGCCTAGATGGACTGTGAAATTTCAGCGGAGTTTTATTATCGGATCTATATAAGATAGGGTGACGTGGGATCACCCAGGGTATATGTTTGGTAAGGTCATTCAGATATTGGTTGGCTTATAGTACACCTCTGGGTACGCTCGAGGACGAGCGTTTGTTTAAGTTGGGGAGGATGTAACGACCCGACCCGTCGTCTCATCTATCTCCTCCCCATTTTCCCCGTTTTATGCTTCTATATGTTTCATTATATGTGTTTGTTGAATTTGAAGTAATTCGGATAGAGTTTGGTTGGAAATGAGACAATTAGTCTCCTTAAGAGAAGGTTAGTTTGGAAAAGTCAACCGGATGTTGACTTATGAGTTAGAGGGCTTGGATGTGAATTCCGGTGGTTCGGTTAGCTTCGGAGGATGATTTGTGGCTTAGGAGATTGATCGGAATTGACTTCGGAGGTCCGGTGTAAAATTAGGCTTGAATTGGCGAAGTTTGAATTTTGGCGGATTCCGGTTGATAGGTGAGATTTTGATCCGATGGTCGGAATGGAATTTCGAGAGTTGCAATAGATTCGTTAGGTGATTTTGGACATGTCAGCAAATTTTCAGGTCATTCGAACATCGTTTGCTCGGGTTTTTGAACGAATGCGCATTACGGAAGTTTTGAAGAAACTTAGGCTTTTTTTTGATGAAAATTGAGGATTTTGATGTTAACGATGGCGTTTTGATAATTCTAGCAAGTTTGAATGAGGTAATAGAACATATATGTGCTTTTGGTTGAGGTCCCGAGGGCCTCGGGGTGATTTCTGATGGCTAACGGGGATTTTTTATGTTGAAAAATGCAGTAGAAATTGCAGAACAAATTTGCTTTTCGCGATCGCGAGCTTGGGGCTGCGATTGCATAGAAGGAATTGGAGGGAGCTCAGATTTGCTCTATGCGACCTCGTAAAGGGCTCCGCGATCGCATAGGGTTGGGAGATTGGTCACAGCGGTCGCGTGGATAGGCATGCGATCGCGTAGAGGTGGAAGGAAGTGCTCTGCGATCGCAAGGGCTTTTCTGCGATCACGTAAGAGGATTTGTGGGAGGTTTGAATTTGTGCTATGCGATCGCATTAGTAGTGTTGCGATCACATAGAGGAAGAGCTGGGCAGACAGAATAGTTTTAAGGGTTATTTCATCCGCGACCCATTCATTATTTCCACCAATTTTACTCTGCCAAGAGAGCTTTTTGGTCGATTTGATGAAGGTTTCGACGGGTAGTGATTGGAGGTAAGTCTCTTGACTTAGAAACATCATTTTATTGAAGAATCAACACTTAAATTCATGAAAGTGGGTTGAAATTGTGAAGAACTAGGGCTTGGTTTTGAAAAACGAATTTTTGCGATTTGGAAGGCCATTTGAGTTCCGATTTTGGTAAACTTTATATGTACGGACTCGTGGCGAATCCGTTGATGCGACTTTCGTAATTTTTTGAGAAGTGGGCCCGGGGCTCGGATTTTGCCAACTTCGTGTTTTTGAGTATTTTTTGAGTTCTTTCAATTGGGTTATGTTCCATTAGCCTATTGTAATGTATTCGTTGTGGTTTTGACTAGATTCGACGCGCGAGGAGGCAGATTCGAGAGGAAAAGGCATGGAAGACTAGTTTTGTGGCCGGCTTGAGGTGAGTAATAGATGTAGATGATGACCTGAGGGTTTGAAACCCTGGTATATCATACTATGACGCTATATTGAGGCGAGACACGTATTCTACGGTGAGTGCGGGGTCGATTGTGATTGGGGACTATGGCTCAGTCCGCCCGAGTGATGTTGTACTATGTTGTTGGCTAGAAAATTAGCTGGTAAACCTCCTACTTGGATGGTTATGGATATATTTGGGTTGCGTTGCGGTTATTTGGATCCCGTAGGGATTATTATCACTGTTTCCATGATATATAGCATGTTTTCATGATATCAGTCCATAGCTAAACATTGTCTTGAAATGACTAGCAAAATTCTAAGGTTTTGAACACCTAATTATAATTACTGACAATCGGAACTAAGAATGGTAAGTTTGACTGTGCCTGTGTGGCTTGCATGCATATAGCTGGACTGATAGTGGATCGGGCTGCACGCCGCAGTGTATGTTAATATGATATTGTGCTTCGGCTGTAGGAGCCCCTTCGGAGTCTGTACACACCCTAGTGAGCGCGGGTACCTATGGATCGGGCTACGAACCGTAGCGGTCGTGTGCATTGCATTGCATTCATACATCTATATCTGCCTGTGATATCTATCATTAATTGTTGTTATTACACTGTTAAATGTGTAGGAGTATTGGTTATAGCTTTGGATTGTTGTATTTTAGGTTTTCTTACTTTCAGCTATTATATATGTCTATTACCACTAAGTTGGAAGTACTCACTTTACTCCCTGCACCATGTGTGCAAATCCAGGTATCCCGGGAGTTTAGCTGAGCTTTTGATGATTTCAGAGTTTGTCCGGAGTTGTCGAGGTAGCTGCCTGACGTCCGCAGGACCCGATTCCTCCCTTATCTCTTTTATTATCATTCTGCAGTTTTGAGACTACGTATTATTGGAGTCTTATTACACTGTATTGTTAGAGGCTCTAGACTCATGACCCCAGGTCTTTGGGAGTATATTCTGTGTTATAGTGATATTCAGCGTAATCTTTTAGTTTCATTGTTATTAATGATATTCAAATAACTGGTTTTGAGCTTCATGCTCGGGTAGAGAGTGTAAATGGTCGGGCTTGCCTAGCAATTGTGTTGGGCCCCATCACGACCGAGATTGGGGTCGTGACACAAGAGCACTAATTAAACTAATCAAAACCTTAAACTCATGAGAAGTAAATAAAAATTGAAAAGAAAACTTACTGATAAAGCAAACTCCAGCCAACCATTAATGTCCGAATCTTCCAAGATTACTGACACGTAACATCCCCAATCATGTGTTTTCAAAAGAAAACATATGATTAGGGATATTATGGTCCGAAATCCTAAAGATTTTGAATTAGGGTTTTTGGCCAGAAAATTTTAATTTGATATTTGAGCAGTTTTGGCGAGATTCGAGGCAAGTGGCTATGGGGGTTGTGTAGAGGAGGGAAACTGTTGGTAGGTTTGGAAAGAGGAGACGGAGATGAACAAAAGGTGTTAATTTGGGGTGGTTTGGAGATGGTGTCGTTCGCTGGCGGTAGGGTTCCAGCGAAGGAGATGATACTGTTCGAGGAGCTAGGCAAAGATTTAAAGAAAGATATGGCCAGATTTGAGATGAGGGGAAAGAGGAGGTATGGTGGTGTGTTTTTGGGGCTATTTGGTGGTAGGCCGCTAGCGGAGACGATTTCCGGCCAGCGGCGATGGCGGAGATACAGGGAACTGTAAAATGGTACGAGGAAGAGACAAATGGTCTCTAGTGTTTTCAAACATTTTTATTGATTCCTTGAGATCGAGTCAGAGCCGTTGGATCAAAGGGATTGAAAGGCTCAGATCAAACGACGCCAAACGACGTCGTTTTATTTAATGAAGGGGCAGACCGGGCAGAGTTGTTTGGGCTAGACTGGGCAATAGGATTGGGTTGAGGTTAATTTCGTTTGGGCTAGGTTAATTTGGCCCAATTTTTGGCAGTCATTTTCCTTCTTTATTTATTCTTTTATTTGTTTTTCTTGTATTTTATTCACTTTGCTTTTGTATTTTATTTTTGTATTTTTGTATTTATTTATTTTTTCTGATTTTTTTTTTGAAAAATGCTAAAACAAATTGACTCTAATAATTACATTTCCAAGTTTCCCATTATAGTAATTCCTAATATAAATTTAAACTAAAAATGCCAAAAATCTTATTTTTTTCTATTTTCCACCTATTTTGTTCTAAAACAAATTAATACTAATTAATACTAAAAAAAATATGAAATTAAACCCCTAAATACAAATGCATATTTTTTGTATTTTTATATGAATTATCATGCAACCAATTAACACAAAATTCACAAAAAATTATAAAGTCATTTATTTGAAACTTTTGGAATAATTTTGATTAGGGCAAAAATCACGTGCTCACACTCGTTGATGTCACAGAGGGCGATCTTGTCAAGCTACAGCTCTTAAGCGTAGAGTGTTGATTTTGCCATTTTATAGCTTGGCTCCGAATGTATGTAGGGCATGCCTATAGATGAAGAATGCACTTTTTCTTGTACAAATGATATATAAGGAGAAGTTTCAAAGTTTTATTTCTTCTGTACCTTTTCACTGCTTTTGCTTTTGATTAGGCAGGCTGGTCTTGGAGTTTGGCGAGGTCCTTCTTAGTTCGGACGGTCCCGGGGACCCCTAAGTGTGATTCTTGATGTGAGTAGGTTGTTGGGCCTCCATGCAACGCATGGCTGAAGTGATCCTGTGGACGCGTGGCCTAGGGATTTATTTGGTCGATAACGGTATCATCCGACCCACGTCCTTAGGCATATTGCTTTTTAGCTATTTTAGCATCCCAGTCTCTGAGTCGTGCTGCGACTCGGGCTTTATGTCTCGCTAAATCTTCGGGCGACAATAATAGCACTGGTGACGTACCTTTAGGCGTGTAGTTTTTTTGGGTCCTGTCTCCGAGTCACATTGCGATTCGAGCTGTAATTGACCATTTGAATTTCCCGATTCCCTGGTCGGCGACAATGTCATTTGGGATGCGCCCTTAGGCGCATTATGATTTTCGAGCTCAGTCTCTGGATCGCATTACGATCCAAGCTATAGTTGACTCTCGAATTTTTGTAAATTTTCGGCTGGCATTAGTGTCTTCCCATTTTTCGCCCTTGGGAGTTTGGCGATCCTCGGGCCTAGTATCCGGGTCACGTTGCGATCCGAGATATAGTTGGCCCTCGAATTACCTTAAATTTCTGGCGACGGTGGTACTTATGTCATTTGGTCGCAGAGACCTTTCGATATAAGGCCTAGAGGATCTCTTAGCCGGCGACAATGGCACTCACGCCATTTGGACGTAGAGACCTTTTGATATAAGGCTCGGAGGCTCACTTAGCCAGCGACAATGGCACTCACGATGTTTTGTCGTAGAGACCTGTCGACGCCCCATTTTTCTCTAAAAAGCGAAATTGGGTCTATGACATTTTAGGAAGACAACTCTATTCCCGTTTGGGAATTGGGTTTTAGATTTTTGAAGAGTCGCCACCTAATGATTATAGTGCATTAGGAAATTTTTAAAAGAATTTGAAATGAAAACCTGAGTTTGGGTAAGGGCTAGAAATTATCTCGAGGGGAAGGTGTTAGGCAGCCCCCAAGATCCACTAGTGTGATTCCCGACCATGCTACAATCGTGACTTTAAATGCAAACAAACAAGTAAACAAGCAAGCATTGCAAATACGAGAAAATATTACAAATAAGAAACACAAAAGGATTTATAAATGCTGAAATTTGGAAGGAAAACAGTTATTGTGATTAAAGAAAAAGTACGCAAGTAAAGGGAAGGGGGTCAAATAATTGATGCAAGCAACTAAAAAAGAAGTACAAGAAATAGAAGCTGAAGATTGGACAACTTTTAAAATTTTAAAAAATTATTAAACTAATAAAGAGGGAGGGGGTCCTAGGTTTATATATTACATGGATCATTCGCACAACACTGGTACCCAATTGTACGCATAGTGTTATCATGTAATCATCATCTCCATGTCTACCCTTCCCACCCTGTTAAGGTATTAAAGCGCGGAATGGTATCATTTACTTATTGCATGCTATTACCCATCCCAGCCCTATCAGTTCTGGAGGAAAATGGACTACTAATCCTAAAGGGAAAGGGGTTTGAGGCTTTAGAAGTTTCAAAGGATAAAATGCTAAGGTATCAACCAAAACAAGTAATTGCAAATAGAAGGGGAAACAGACAAGCAATCACGGCTCAAGTATGCATCCATAAATCATCAAAAATCACAGAGTTTAGCATGTCTTACACGTACTGATTTCGGTCTTATTTAAATAAATCAACGAGCGGACTGGTTTAACGTATATTTTTAGGCGAAAAGTCTACATTAAGCATACTCGAATACAGTTGTTTGAAACTGATCTGGTTGATCTAAGTGTTGATTAGAACTAGGCGTAATATATACTGATTTTAGAAATAAAAGGATGCAAACTTAAAATAAGTTCCAACTTTATGAGTTCAACAATTAATATTACTCAGATTCGAAATTTCCTATAGGCATGTTTTCTATATGTTTGCTGATTTTGACACCTTTTAAATGTTAACAAAAGGTCCTATGAACACGATATCTATATGCAGCTTTTATTATCAAACCTACCAATGGTTTGCCTAGCGATGTTTATAGATGCAGAATGCAGCAGTTTATAGACCGTATTTTTGTATATGAATTTTTTGCGAAAACAATTAGAAGTTAACCTATAGGCAGGATAACTATGCGGGTATGCAAAAATTATGAATGAATCCTATAGGCATGATTTCTAGACGTGAGTTTTAGAGAAATGTAGAAATTAAAGTTTACCCTATGAGCATGATCTTCTAAGTGGATATGCAAAAATAAGAGTTTAAAACCTATATGCATAATTTCTAGGTGGATATTCAGAAATAAGAGTTAAAACCTATAGGCATGATTTCTAGGTGTATTTGCAGAAAAATTAACCTATAGGCAACATCTCTACCCTTGGTGCATAAAATAAATCCCATCCCCCTTTTAATAAATTTCCTAGAGTTTGTACGAATTATTACAGCCCAAAAGAAACAGCTAGAATAATAAAAAAATACATCAGAAATCATCAGCTGCATCCGAGCAGCCTAATTCAGACTTAATGCCTAATAATATGAGATTGAGCCACTTTTAAGATCCAAATTTCCAAGCCTTCTCTTATCTAAGGTGTTTCAGAGATCCAAGGGATTTTAGGAACCCCAGGCAGTGCATATGCCCAAGATATTAATCAAAAATTGAGTTGTGCAATGCGGAAGGGCCAACCCTTGTGTGTCCAAGTTTAGAGGGAGCTCAAGGGTCCCAAGGCAAGGCTCACACAAGAGGGGCAAAACTTTAGTTCTAAGAATTGATTGTAAGTGTAATAGGAAGGGGTAGGGGGCTACCCAGGCAGGCTGGTGGTCATGCCTAGCCAAAAGATAGATTGGCACACCCCTGACCTAACCTGTTGATCAAGCATTTAGAGAGTAAAGACCTACTGGAGGTCAAGCCATGGCCTGAACTATAGGCTATTACTCAGCATACACATAATAAGGGAATAGGGATGGGGAATTGACAAAGTTTAGGGCCCCCAAGGGTCCAGTTCATATCCATGGACAATGATCTCAGACATTGTCATGTTTCTGAACCATAACTTTAAGCATAAAAGGGGATATGAGGGTTTGGGATCCATAAAGTATTGAAAAAATAACCAACAACTGACATGATGTACACATAAATTAAACATTGAATTACAAGGGAAATGGTCGTGTTATAGCATTCTAGAAACACATGTAAAATAAAGAAAGCATGATCAGAAGTAGACATGAATGAAGCATGTTGTTGATGAAGCTTGAAAATTAACTAGAACATACCAGTAGAGAAGCAAAAGTGTAGAAGAAAGTAGAGAAAACAAAAGTCCACAGTAGCACAAGTAGCAGAAAGAGAGAGAGAGAGAGAGAGAGAGAGAGAGAGAGAGAGTGAGAGAGAGAGAGAGAGAGAGAGAGAGAGAGAGTTTTTAAGTGTAAGAGAGTGATTTTTGAACTCAGATTACTCGTCTGTGTTCTCGTGTTCAAAGAAAGGGGAGGAGAGTATTTATAGCTTTGAAAACATGTAGAGAAATAATGTAATAAGTACAAATCTAACACAAATATGGGCATGGACACAAATCAGAATCAATTAGTATAAGACTCCCCTTTAATCAGGGGATTCTTATTCGAACGGATACTAACAGGATCCAAATAAGGAAAGGAGAATCAGTCTTGTAAGCAGAATGGATGTTGGCGTAAAAGAAACAGTAAAGTCATACAACATGCAATTAAGTCTAAATACAGGATTTAAAGCTATTTTTTGAAAGAATCAGTGAGGCCAATCAAAGAACAAGAATCAATTAGACTTTGACAGGCTAGTAAAATCAGGATCCCAGGGAAGGAAAAGTCTTTGAAATCAATTTCGAGTTAAATAAATCACAAGAGGAACTCAGTATATAATGCACGCGCAAATAACAGACACGTGAGGCTAAGCTATATAGTAGTAGCAAAGAGTAGACATTCAAAACATGCTAGTTAGGCTTCGGTGTGTAATAGAGAGAGAATGAGTCGAAGACATGCAGAGAGTCGAGTGAGAATCATAAGCATAGAACATATATAGAAAAGAAATGTTGAAATAAGGAATCTCGTTGAATAATGCACAAACAACCTCGCAGGACTTTGAATAGCCTCCCAAAGAGATTAGGGTTTTCAAATCAGTTGAGTTTAGAGAAGACAAACAGGTGAAGCAACAAACTATTTCAAAGCTCAAGCGAAACCCCCCTAAAATTAGGGTTTTAACTATTAATCAGTAAACCAAACAGATAGGCCCAGGAACTCAAGTAAATCCCCAAAATTAGGGTTTTTAACATCAAATAAACCTATAGATGATAAGAGTATGAATCGAATGAAACCATAACAAACCGACTTAAACAAAAAATCACAAAATTAGGGCTTTTCAACATGCTTACTCAGATAAGGGAAAGAAAGCAGCAAAGTACAAAAACGTACCAAGAACAAATGGGGGAAGACTTGAAATAACTTAACATAAAATCATAATTAAAAGAACAAAGAGTTTTGAAAGCAAAAATTGGGGAAACCACGAGAAACATTCTCAAAAAGTTCAAACACACATACATCTGGAGTAGATCTAAGAATAAATCAAAGGAACCTTAGAGCTAGGGTTTCATAAGAAACCCAGGTGATGAGAAAGGCTTTGCAATACCATCGATTTGAGCACGATAGTCGAAGATCAAATGAGAATGGCTATGACTGGCCGGACAGAGGTTGAAGATGGCAGGAGAACAACCATCGAGAAAAAGCTTGGTCGAGAACCCTTCAAGATCTGGTCATAAGACCTCAGAGATAAGCCCATAGAAGCCATGAGAGGCCGGTGTAGGCCTCTGATGCGTCTGGGGAGCCATGGATTAGGGTTTCGATGGTAGGTGGTAGCTAGGGTTTTGAGAGAGCTCAAGAGACGAGAGCGTTTGAAGGTGGCAGATTGGAAAAATGAGATAGGGTTAGGTGGTCGTGTGAATTTAAAAAGATAAGAAGTAACGGTGGCCGTTGATCTAAATTATCAATGTCCGGGATTTAAAATCGTTATGGATTGGGTCGGTTGAACATGTACTGGGTCGGGTTGGAATGTTAATTGGGCTGGGTAATTGGGTTTTAAATTGAGGCTAAAATGGGGTGCCAAAATTGGCTATAATTGAAATACAATAAAGGCCCAATCGTAAATAGCCAATTTTCCCCTTTTAAATATTTTATAAAATAGTAATACGACTTTAAAAAGCAAATTAAGAGTACTAGGTAAATATTTATTAAAAAATGTTGGGATTAATTTTATAAACATAAAATGTCATAAATTACAAGATAGAATATAATTGTAATTATATGCAATTTAGCTTTAAAAATACCAAACAAATTTGTAAAAACATGCGAAAATTACATTAATTATATTTTGGTATAAATGAGAAAATAAAATGAATTATTCACCAAAATGATAATTTTTGGGAATAATTATTAGATTTTTTCGTACAAAAATAGGCAATAAATTGGGTTTAAAAATAATTAAAATTGCCAAAACTCTTGGGTGTGCTTATATATGCACCAATATGCTATTTTGGGAATATTTGGGTATAAATTACTTAGGGAAAAATTGGGTATCAACAAGACCTTTTGATATGAGGCCTAGAGGCTTGCTTAGTTTAACTATTTTGGATCCGGTCTCCGAATCGAATTACGATTCGAGCTCACTTTCATCCTCAAATTGTCAATATACTTTAGATGGCAACATGGCTCTTAAGCTATTTGGTCATAGAGACCTTTTAGTGTGTGGCCTGTAGGGTTGCTTAGCTGGCGACAATGGCTCTTATGCTATTTTTTGCCCGTGGGGTTTGTGTATGCTTTGTATCCGCTCATTAAGGTCTTTTTTTTTAATATTCTAACTAACCCGTCATTGGTTCCAGAAGAACCTCAATTTCAAGTATTTGTTGGCGATGATTTGAGCACCTCGTAAGATTCATAGCTCGTAGGTCGAGTAGATCGATGCTTTTTATTTTTTGGAGCCGATATTGTTGGGCTCATTTTTGCCTGTGGAAGGAAGCCTCTGTTTAATCGATTCTTTTCGAAGTAGATGCGGAGGACTTTTTAGCAATAGTCGGGCATCCCCGAGTCACGTTATTTGGGTTGTATCTGCCGTTTCGATCGTAGTCATATGTGTTTGGCCGTAGCCATTTTTGATCTCTTACTGATAGTTTAGGCATCTACATCGAGGTTATGCCCTTTAGGGATTCTTACAAATGCGACGTATAGCCTAAATATTGGGATTTTCATGTCTGTTGGGGTCTTATAGTTTGCCATGCCTGTTGAGGTCATACAATTTATGGAGAATAGAACTTGTTTTGCCGAGGTTGCCCGTTAGGGTCTGACAATTTTGGATTTTCCAGTGCGTGGTGATTGGCAACAGTATCTGAGTCATCGAGTTCACTTGAAGACATCTTCTCGAGAGCTCGAAGCTGTTTTACGAAGGCTTGGTGAGCCCGGAGTTCTGAACCTGGGTTGCGCAAGTTTTTGAATTGCTCATGGTGAGTCTTTGAATATATTAGATCATTCTAGGCTTGAATACCGCCGTTTGTACTCATGGGAACATATCATGGGGGCTTTGTGAGACCGAAACCATGACCTGGGGTCGCGAGGGTACCGAATTGATTAAGTCTCCAAGCGTTTTGGGACGCATTTGATAAAGAGGTTTTTTGCTGAGATAAGCCGAAATATTTTTCTTCAAGGCATCGAATGCTTGGAAAATATTCTTGATTGCTTGGAGACAAAATATGTTGTCCTGTTGCCGTGAGTTTGAGCTACATGGGTATGACTTTCCTAATTATCCGATGTGCTTGTATGGTTTCATATTGGGAAATAGAGAGAGATCGTGGACTTGTTTGGTCCCTTCCTTAGGGACATGCAGTTCTGCTAATAATCTTGTTGGCAGAACCCTGTTCCTGATAGAAACCTAATCGAGGAAAGAATATCCGGTGGCCCTATGGTGGTTGCGGATCCTTGAGCGAGATCCAGAACTACTGAATGCCTTTGCTGCCTACCTGCGTAAGGATTAGCAACAAGAAATGAAAAAGGAAATGATAAAAGGATGTTGTGTTCCTGGGAGTTTGCCCCCCGGTAGTCGTATTCCTCATTCGGCCAAGCCAGGTCGAAGACACGAGTGCTCTTACCCTTTGACCTCATTTGAGGGTAAAGCTGGTCTTGGGCGTAAGGCAAGGAATCTCCTTCTGTTACTTGTAGATAGATGCTTTAGCTCCGCGTCTGCCATGAAGTTTCACACCCTTGGAGGAGTAAGGCCGGAGTTGCATCCCGGGTGATGTATTCGCCGTTGTCTGTTCAATGCACCTGCACCCTGTGTCACTCAATGTATTATCCCAAGCTCAGGTGGGACACACAGGGTGAGCGATTTGGTCATTGTGAGGCCATTGGGGACATATTAGCAATCCGACTCGAGAGTGACGTTGGTCTTGGTTGTCCTATTGTCTTTGGCCCGATATTGTTAGTACAACTTTGGCTGATACACCTGTAATCAATAATGTATGTTTTATTTGAAAATGAGTTGAACAAAAGAAGGGATTACCAATACATTAATGTGATGCCGAGGTGGAGTCTCGGCGTCTTTTTCCTTGAGCGAGAGGGTGTCCTTGTGAGTATTCAACTAACCGTCACTTTCTGGTGATAGGCACTTGCATTTTATGTTCTATAGATTTTAGTAGTGTGGCACCATCCTTTAACAATTGTGATGATATGCCGCAGCTTGCCGACTTTGCTTTGTTCGATTTCCCCTTGTCCTTGGAGCTGGATTCAGATTCGCTTGCATGGTGATGCTTCGTGGTCACCTTTGTTTGATGGTATAGTTGCTGATCTATTAGGTATATAACTCCGATCATTTTGTGAGTCTCGTGGTGGACCACGATTTATTTGGAGGGGTTTTGGTTGAATAAGTTCGAGCTACCGGGAGTTCACGGCTTTACTTATGGTGACCACTATGCTTGGAACTGCAACATTAAAGTCGAGCTCTATCGGGCGAGTTTTTCTTGCCCGTTGTGTTTTATTGAATCTAGTACCGTTCGGGGTTCCTTGAAGGTGTCGTCTTTGGGCTACCACCTTGTTGTTGCGAGATGCATTGTACCTCGGATCGTTCATTTCGTTTGCCCCATGTGGATGATGGCTCCGTTCGTTTAGTGTCGGCTTCTCTGTTGGGGATCTGCTTGGATATGCCAATCCTGTGAGTGATTATTGAGGGTTATCCACGGCTTTGACTTGGGTTCGGTGTTGGTTGCTAGTATATGCCCAAGCCTCGACCAAATATTCGACTAAGCTTCGCTCGGATTATTGTGGAGCTGCTAGGTAGGCTTTGTTTGAGTTTTGGGCGCAGGCGTATGCCACCCTACTATTCGGGATCGGGAGTAGTATTTTTTGTCTTGTTGGATAAGCGGGCATGGCTTCCCGTGATATTTTATTTCTTCTTCTTCTCTCGGACTTCGGTGCATTGAGCCCTTTTGGCATTATTTTGATAGCATTGGCGTGTGCTTTTACAGATTGTGTTTGTATTGTGAGCGGGTCCTCGAGATTAGATGTGAACAATGATGCTGCGTCGTGGTCTCTTATGAGAGAATTTCTTCAAATATCCTCATCGGGATGGGCCCAAGTTCTCCATTTTAGAGGTCATCATTCCCGAACGGGCGTGCGTGAGTGGTTATGTACCTGTGAGGACTTGGGGTCCTGTTACTCCCAAGGAATTTTGTTGTTTTTGACTTCTGTTAAATGAGTCCTTGGAGCTTATCTCCAGGAGACGGTTGTTGTAGGAATCTCCGCGAGCGTGAGTCGATCTTCATGACAATATCTTCTAATATCCTTACTGTTACAAGACAAGTTGTTGGTTCATCGTCGCCCGGTACCTCAGGCACTTGCTCAAAGCGAGGACATATTTCGGATACTGCCACGTTGTGAGTCTCCAGGCTTCCCTATAGCTGAGAGATTGCCAAATGTTTTTCCTACCACATTTCAAAATTAACACGAAGATCAACTTCTCGTTCTACCAGTACTAGGATTTTTCGGGTTTTCTGTTAGTAAGCATGTTGCGTGCTGCCATCGAAGTGCAAGACTTTGTTACCCCACTGTGCAACGTACAAATCCATATCCGCTCGGACCGATCTAGATGCATTATTGGGGTCCCGCGGTGTCGCGCCAGCCATTAGGATGACCACATTGTTTCCCTTGCGATTTTTTGGTTTATCGTCCTCGATTTACCTTACTGAGCTGATCATTAATCTGAAATTGAAAGGTCATGGGCAAGAAAAGTGTGAGAGATATCGTTCCTTTGAGTGATGAAACTGGCAAGAAAATAATTACTATTACTTTCAGCCCCACAGTGGGCGGCAAACTGTTTATCGTGAAAATGGTAACACCAATTAAATTTATAAATAGGATTCTAAAAATACGTTATCTATTCCTGAGCTAATTTGGAAAGGTGATCGAAACGGCAAAGGAACGTTCCCAGGCTTAGACCAAGCCAGTAAGCACCTCGGGGCCAGGCCTCGAGCCTACCTCGAGCCTATCGTAGGTAGTCCTATCGAGGGTATTGGGGAAGAGGATAATAGATAAGTATATATAAGTAAGGCTTTATAGAGTCAATTTTGAGCTAAATGATGAAGAATAGACGAAGAACAGTAAAATGCTAGAGCAACCTCGGTGGTCGAAGAACACCGATAACTTAGAAGAAAGAGAGAGAGATATTATTGCTTGTTGGAGAAGTGAAGCCACATTCGTCCCCTACAAGGTGGGGGTGAGTCCCCCTTATATAGGCGAGGGGACTCGGTAAAGTATGCATGTATATTTAATTACAAAATACGGAGATGAGATGGCTTGATGCGATGTCTTAATGTAGTCTCTGGATAGGCCGGCCCTGTCAGACCCAACCACGTGTCTTAGGAGCTTTCCCTGTTTGTTCTGGCCTCAGCCTCCTCCTGGCCTCGAATCGGGCCTTGACCAGCCACGAGGGAGAGGACTAAGTTGTGGCTTCATGTCCTTGGGGTCTCGAGGAACTTCCCCGAAATGGCTTATTAGTCAGAAATCAGGCCCTCTAATTTCACAAAGTACATTGGAAATCTCATTTATGGATATGATTTGAATAGCCCTTGTATGCACCTATTATGCTAAATGGCAAAGCTAATATTGAAATTGGAAATGAAGTGAAATGTGGCCTAGCTCCAAGAATGATGAGATAAGCTATGGCCCTAAGTGCTTATGAGATAATATATGTAAAACGAGATGGTTAATGAGAAGGGAACAATGCCTTGTTGAGGTGGCCAAGCCAATCGGGCCAAGATTAGACTCCGCTAAAGATAGCAGTGGTACTATGAATGAATTCATGAAAAAAGGGAAAATAAGATAGTGATTGAAGTAGATGTCTCAAATGAGGCAACCTAGAGGATCGGATCGAGATCGGACTCCGCTCAAAATAGCGGTGGTATTGTGAGGAATGATGGATAATGTGAAATTTCCCAAACTAAAAACTACAGAAAAATGATATGAAAGTTGTATGATTCCTTTATTTGATAATGTGGTGATCGTTTGATGTTTTGGGTTATACTTGTGATTTCTTATTCTTGTATGAAAGTTCTTTCTAATTAGATGGTGTTTAGTTATACATACTAGTACTATTCCATGGTACTAATGTCCCTTTTGCGGGGGTGCTATATTTTTAAATGAATGCAGGTGGCTCTATAGTGGGCAATGCCAATCGCGCATAGCAGAGTGTCCTCATCTCGAAGCCTTGGTGAGCCCCCTTTTCCTTCAAGGGGTTATGTTGTACATCTTTTGTTGTAGACTTCTATTTTTGAGGTATAGCCGGGGCCTTGTTGCGGGCATTATCATAATTCGTCCTTTTTATCCATAGAGGCTTCGTAGACAATGTGTGGGTTATGTATATGTGTTGGATGGGTTAATGATATGTCGTATAACTATATTCTTTAATTTGTTTAAGCAACGACTATATAAAATCTTGGAAACTTAGACATGATTTAAGACCAGTAGCATGAAAATGATCTAACAATGTTGAATGCTCGATTTTTCTATTGTCTAATTGATTGAAAGCCGGATTCCTTGATCATATCATATTGGGTAGAAAATGTCAATAAGGCTTGCTCAGTTGGGTTCACTCAATTGAGCACCAGTTGCGCCTCCCGAGGTTGAGGCGTGACAATTTTTGCCTATTGTGGACTCTCTATAGTTTGATTTATTTTGTAATTCATTCATTAACCGGGTTTATAATAATTTTGTAATAGCAATTATGGGGTATTTAGTAAAATCAGGAAGGGTTTCTTATTTTCATTTGCAGCGTCGTGTAGAAATCATTCCTACAGGGTCTTTATTTGTGCTGTTGATTCTTCTTGTAAATTCAATATTATGTTCCTGTATGTTACAAAAAAGCCTATAGGTTTTATATTGTATTTACATGCAACAAATCCTGCTCATAGGACTAATGATATGATCTGTTAGAAATCCTACCTTTTGGTTTATCAATTTGTCTAGTAATTTTGTGTTAGCAACCATGACCATAGGGTCAATACTTGGCTTAATTATGTGTGCAAATTCTTGCTTGTATATTGGTGGATTCTAAAAATCATGCCTATAAGGTTATAATCTCTTCAATTCTAGAAATCATGCCTATGGGGTTAAAATCAATTCAATTGTAAAAATCATGCCTCTATGGTTAAAATCAGTTCAATTGTAGAATTCATGCCTGTAGGATTCAATTAAATGATTCTCAATGTGCTTATGTGGTTATCACTGTCAATCGCCTAGACAACATGCCTATAGGATTAAACAAATAAGTTTGGCCATATTTGGGTGGCTTGATATTATTGTATAAAACAGCCAGATACTGCACTAAAATCAGTAGGCAAATATATGGGTAGGTTCTAATGCCCGCATTCAGATACCAATTATATACGATTGCCTGCCTGTTCAATATTACCTAGATATCCTGCCTTTATGACTGTACAATTACTAAAACCTAATAATTAGTCTGTGTGTATTTGCATTTTATATGTGTACGCTAATTTGAGCCCATATCTGTCTTTATTTGAATAGTCCTAATTGTTTTATATGTCGCCTAGTATTTTACAATTTTGAGAAACTTAGGTCGAGTCTAGAACCATCCTAAATAGAGGTCCCGATGCTTCCAAGACCATAAGTAAGGGACGGGTAGTGCACGCATAGGACACGAGTTAGAACTGATTAGAGCGCTTTAGGTAAAAAAATCAAAGATAGTAATCGGGTAGCAGGAGCTGATTGTCTGTGAGTGTTGAATAATATGACTAACACCCTCGTCTCGGGGGAGTTACAAAGTATTGTTTATGTTGCACGGGGTGATCCTATAGGCTAAAAAACTTAGAACCCCTATCCCCATTAAATATTTCCCTCGCTTTCTTTAGACTAACTCACATAAGTTTGGCCGGGACCCACCGTTGTGGACAATGAGGGGTGCCTAACACCTTCCCCTCAATGTATTTTGAACCCTTGCCCGATCTCTGGTGATGCAAACTGGTATAATCTGAGTTATTTGATGTAGGTTCCCTAACACACCGTAATCCATTAGGTGACTCTCTTACCCAATTCCTTTTCTCTTCTCTCAAAAGGAGTTGTCAAATGTCGAAACCCGCTTTCACGAGAAAAAGGGGTGCGACAACATGTCGACTCTGCTGGGGATATCGTTAGGCTCTTACCATAACGAACTTGTTTTGTGAATTAGTCCTTTTCAATAAATGCATCTTTATTATTCTGCTAATACTTGCACATCCCTTTCCATTTTCCCTTATAGGAACTTTCTTTCCATCCTTCACTATTATCTCTTTTATGCTCACTGAATTCTTTTTTTATCATGCCTCGAAAACTGATGCCTTTTCTTGTTTTTCTTGCTTTCATGTCCTTACAATTATTAAATACTGCATCTTATCATTTTCATTATGCAAATACTTGACAACGAGTTATTTTCCTCTTGCATAAATACATGATCAACATCATATTTCACTTGTGCGTAACTAATACAATAGCAACACTTGATGAGTCTTTGCACTCTTCCTATATTACCCTTTTGAATTTGGAAAGACTTATTTGTGGTAAAACTAGTTGATCAGCGATGCAATCGACGGTTCCATGCCTTTTCCTCTGAAGTTGTCTGCTTAAGGGTACCAGTCTAGACTTCTATATAAACCTTACTCTGATTATAACCATACATGCACCATGATCAAACCTCGAATGGGTTAATAGGTGTGCGCATAATAACCTTCTAAGAAAAAATGTTGCTGAAAGCCCATCGGGATTTCCATAATCCTAACGGGCACAATCTCGATGTGTGCATTATTTGGAGAAATAAATACCGATAATTGTTAATGTGTAAGTAGTCAAATTCGGAGGTGGAAAGGGTCTAACTTTGTTTAGTTTTGCAGAAAATGAGGCACGAAGTCCCCAGGTTTGGCATAGTCCAAAGATGCTAGACATGTGCGACCTAGGTAATATGATTGATGGGGCCAAGAAGGCCAAGCCTAGAGAAGTTCCCTCCAGGACCATGTAAATTAGGATTATTTTCTCTTCTAGAGTCGTTTTGGAATTCGAATGTAATAAGGCAAATGCTATTAGTGACTCATTTATTTATTGTCGTTTTTAGGTTCATCTTGTTTACTACATTAATAAAATGAGGCGATTATCGGCATTAAATTTCTCCAAATCTATGTGTTGCTATGCCAACCCCGGGCACAATGAGATTCCCAAACTGGGACACGAATTTACATTTTCGCAACACGTGTCTAAATAGTGCAAATACCTTTTCATAATCCTTACTGACTTGTTTACCTTTTGTTTTTTCTTTATTTTGATTATTCCCATCCCTTAAGGTTGGTTCGCACATACTGGCATCATCCGCATATCATAGCAGATCCAGAGGCCTTCCACCTCCTCCTCCTCCAATTGATCCAAAAAGAAAAGGGAAAACTAAGAGGGATGATATGAGTGGTGTTGGGAAAGGCAACGCTACACACGCAGAGAATATGGAGACTTCAGACGGTCGGAGTACTCTGGCTCAGAATGATTTTGTCCTCCGACTAGAGTAGAAAATAATAGAATTACAAGGGCAACTTGAGCAGGTCCACAACTTGGAAAACCTCTCTATCACCTTAAACATCCCAGATATTAACCAACAAAATGCCCAGAACCGGTACCTCCTCAAAACATACCAAACCAACGTCCATAAAATACTGCCGCACCGCATTAGTGCATAATACCTCCCCAAAATTCTAATACTCCACCATTACCAACTCCTCCTCAAAACCAACATCTTCCGACTCAGTAACCGCAAACCATTACTTACCATACTCCTCAAAATAACCCACAATCTATTCCCGATCTGCAAAATTCAACCAATGATCACCACTGCACCCAAATATCTGAAGTTCATCAAAACAATCCTATATATATGGAAACCTTATTCCACACTCCTCAACAAACCTTATACATACCTAAATCTGCTGAGAAGGATATGCTCATCAAGAATATGGGAGAAGAACTTAAGAATCTCACAAGTCGAGTCTAAGGTGTCGAAGAGGGTAAAGGTATTGAGGGATTGAAATATTGGGATCTGTGCATTAAGTTGGACGTAGAACTGCCAGTGGGTTACAAAACCCCTAAGTTCGAGATGTTTGGTGGAACAGGTGACCCAAAGGTGCATCTAAGGATATATTGTGACAAAATTGTAAGAGTTGGAAAGAATGAAAGATTCGCATGAAACTATTCATGAGAAGTCTTACTGGAGACGCCCTATCTTGGTACATCAGTTAAAATCCTAAGAAGTGGGTTAATTAGGTAAGCATGGCATCAAACTTCATGGACCAATTCAGGTTCAATACAGAAAATGCACTAGATGTCTTCTACATATAGAACCTCAAGAACAAACCAACGAAAACTTTCCATGAGTATGTACTTGATGGAGGTCAAAAGCTGCAAAGGTAAGGCCAGCATTGGAATAAGAGCAAATGAACAAATTCTTTGTTAGGGCCCAGGATCCACAATACTAAGAGAGATTAATGGTCATCAAGAATCACAAAATTCTCCGACATTATCAAACTCAGGGAAAGGATTGAAGAATGAATCAAGAGCGGAATGGTAACCAATTTTGAGGAATTGCAGGCTAGGAACCCATCATCACCTCCCAGATATCCACTCACATACCAAATGACTTCACCCGCATACCCATCATCACCTCCCAGATATCCCCAACCTGCTACTGCCTACCATACTTATAACACCCAACAAGCCTATTACCATTCACATCCAACTCACCAAAACTACCAAAAACCCAAACCTAATTTCAATTGTAGACCAGCCAAACAATACACCCCTATTGCTAAACCCCTCGACGAACTATATGAAAGACTGAAGGCTCCCAGATATGTTACCCATATTCCCGCTATTGCCATGGAAAACTCATCCTTGTGGGTCAACCCCAAAAAACATGTGCATATCATTCCGGCATAAAGGGACATACCATTGATGAATGACGCACTTTGAAAGACAAGATTCAGACACTGATTGATACCAAGGTCATACAAGCAAAGAAAGTCGCAACTAATGTTTGCAACAACCCTCTCCCAGTCCATAAGGGTGAATGAGTAAATGTGATAGATACTGACAAAGAATGGGATCCTAAGGGGTCAATTGGGCTAATTTGGGAAGGTGAAGATCCTAAGAAACCCACAGTCACACTCACTCCTATTATGGTACAGATACAACCACCGGTCGAGGTTGAGGTAGCCGCATCAAATCCGTTCAAAATTGAAGTGTCATCTCCTGTAGCTGTACCTACTCCATTTGAAGTGGAAGTAACTGCACCCTTCATTATGATGGGGAAATCCACACCGCCCTTTAAATATAGTGCCATACACTGGGATTATGTTGCCAATGCTAGGACAAAAGGGAAAGCAAAAAAGGAAGATTCTAGTGCCGCACAAGGGATGACCGAAACTGGAAGAATTTATACACCTGAGAATTTGGATGGAATGAGTAAGGAAGCCACTGCCAAACAACCCATCATTGAAACCAATCCAGATGATCTCTAGATAAAGGTAGAGGCAAGGGAGTATTATTTGTTTGACCATCTAAACAAAACTACCGCCCAGATATCCATCCTGTAACTGCTGCAAAATTTTGAGGCGCATAGGAATGCTTTGATGAAGGCGTTGAATGAAGCGTACGTGCCCAATATCACTAGTGGGGAGATGGGAAATATGGTGGAGCAAGTGAAGTAGAGCCACCAGATAACCTTTCACGAAGATGATTTTCGACCAGAAGGATTGAGCCAAAAAAGGGCATTGCACGTCACAGTGCAGTGCGAGGATAAGTTCATTGCTAGGGTTTTGACAGACGGAGGGTCAAGCCTCAATATCGTTCCATTGACAACTCTAAAAAGGTTAGGAAAGTATTTGCATGAATTACAAAAAGTGACTATGCACGTGAAGGCATTCGATGGGTCACAAGGAGCCACAATTGGAAAAACCAATTTATGCTTGCAGATGGGTCCCACCTAATTCAACGTTGAATTTTAGTTGCTGGACATATCCGCCTCTTACAACCTGTTGTTGGAATGACCTTGGATATATGCCGCCGGGCCGTGGCATCTACTTTGCACCAGGTTATGAAATTTGAGTGGAATCATCAGGAAGTAATCATTTACGGAGATGGAAACAATCCAATTTATACCACCCAAATTGTTTCGGTCTTGGAGAATAGAAAGAAGTTGGGCGGATAGACTTATCACCGCATCGAGCATGTCAATGGTGTTGAGAAAGATAAATGGTGGAGCAGCAAAATATAAATCATACTAGCATGGTCGGGGATCAACCGGTAAAAGGTTCTGGAAGAACCTACAAGGCATTACCAAATCGATAGAGCCGAATCATCACGGTACAACTTATGGGGTTGGATTTTAGTATACTTGGCAAGAATATGATGATTGGTAGCCACCATAGCGTGATCCCTATTACCCTATTGAGCAATCAGTGTCGTATCTGAGTCAGACCTTTCATCAAGCCGATACAATATGGGGATCCGAAGAAGAGGAAGCTTTGGCAGGGCTAAGGAACATGTTCTTAGAAGATGAAGATATGGACTGCAATATGATAGTTGAGGAGGAGGAGGAAGAAGGTCTTATCATTCAGACAGTAGAGACGGGAGCAATTCTTAGAAATTGGATCGCTATACCGTCTAGGGCCATACGAGTCCCGGGGTAGCATGGCTACTCGTGTTATTAGAAAAACAATTCTTTTGAGAATTTTCATTTTAAAAACATCTTTCTTTTGGTATTTTGTATTGAAAAGCATTGTTGGAACTCATTTAAACGCTACTTTGTTTAAAGTTTCAGCATTTATCAATAACTTGATGTTTTATTATCATTATCTTTCATATTTTTCCTCTGCAATATTATTATTTCTTGCCTTGATGAACCAATAACTGTGACATGTAATTAGAGAACACAACGCAAGGATGTTGATTCGGAAGAGATATAAGAAGAAGAAATGATACCTAAGGAAATCGTCAAAGAAGTTGAGAACTTTGAGAACAAACCTAAGTCCAACCTGGACGAGACTGAGGTAGTCAACTTGGGAGATTCCGAAACCGTCAAAGAAATTTGCATAAGCATCCTATTGTCACTGTTAGAAAAGGAAGAATACATTTGCTTCCTAAGAGAATATGAGGACATTTTTGCATGGTCGTATGATAACATCACTGGTTTAAGCACATCCATAGTGGCTCATAAGTTGCCTACCGATCCTATGTGTCCGCCAGTAAAGCAAAAACTCAGAAATTTCAAGCCTGATATAAGCCTAAAAATCAAGGCAAATCAATGCCAGAGTCCTCAGTGTAGTTGAGTACCCAACCTGGTTAGCCAACATTATGCTGGTTCCAAAGAAAGATGGGAAAGTCAGGGTGTGTATCGACTATCAAGATTTAAACAATCCCAAGGACGATTTCCTGCTACCAAATATACACATACTGATTGACAACTGCGCCAAGCATGAGCTTTAGTACTTTACGGATTGCGTCGCGGGTTATCATTAAATTAGGATGGACGAAGAAGACACAAAAAAGACAACCTTCATTACATCACGATGGGTATATTGCTACAAAATTATGCCATTCGGTTTGAAGCATGTTGGGGCCACCTACATGAGTGCCATGACAACCATCTTCTATGATATGATACACAAGAAGATAGAAGTATATGTGGATGGCATTATCATCAAATCCAAAAAGGCCACAGATCACATAGCAGATTTGAAAAAGTTCTTCGACTGGGTGCGAAAGTACAATCTAAAGCTAAATCCCATAAAATGTGCACTTGGGGTTCAAGTCGAAAAATCGTTGGGATTTATCGTCATCCGCCGGGGAATCGAGTTGGACCCATCAAAGGACAATGATATCTAGAGATTACAACTAACAAAGAAAAAGAAGGAGGTGATGAGTTTCTTGGGACGTCTCAATTACATCAGCCGCTTTATATCATAGTCCACGATGATATGTGAACCAACTTTCAAAATGCTATAGAAGGATGCCGCAACCAGCTGGACTGAGGATTGCCAAAAGGTTTTTGATAAAATCAAGGGATACCTATCCGAACCACCAGTCCTAGTCCCGCCAGAACTCGGTAGACCACTACTACACTACCTTTCGGTATTAGATGAGGCTTTCGATTGTGTTTTGGGGAAACATTACAAGATGTGGGAAAAGAGCAAACAATATATTATCTGACTAAATAGTTAACACATTATGAAGCACAATATTCTTTGCTAGAACACACCTGCTGTGCTCTAACATGGATAGCTCAGAAACTGAGGCACTATTTCTGTGCCTATACCATATATCTCATATCATGTATGGATTCCCTGAAGTACATCTTTCAGAAGCCTATGCCTACAGGGAAGTAGGCTAACTGGCAAATATTGTTGAGTGAATTCGATATCATATATTTAACTTAATAGGAAGTCAAAGGACAAGCATTGACAGATCATTCTGCCAAAAATACTATAGGAGGAGAATATGAACCACTAAAAATGTATTTTCCTGACGAAGAGGTGACATCCGTAGGAGAAGACATAGCTGAAGCCTATGATGGGTGGAGATTGTTCTTCGACAGAGCTATAAATTTCAAGGCAGTCGGAATCGGAGCCGTCTTGGTATCAAAAATTGGTCAGCATTACCTGGTGTTTGCAAAATTCAGGTTCCCATGCACCAACAATATGGTTGAGTATGAAGCCTGCATATTAGGGCTCAATTTGGATGTCGATATGAACGTTTAGAAACTACTGGTAATTGGTGACTCCCACCTGCTGGTGCACCAGCTACAAGGAGAATAGGCTACAAAGAATACCAAAATACTACCATATCCACATCACATACTAGAGATGATGAAGAGATTTGCAAAGATAGGGTTCCGACATGTCCCCAGAATCCAGAATGAATTTGCAGATGCATTGACCACTTTGTCCTCTGTGATACAACATCCGGACAAGAATTTCATTGATCTCATTCAGGTAAGGATCCATAATTAGCTGGCGTACTATGCTCATGTTGAAGAAGAAACATATAAAAATCCATGGTTCCACAATATTAAGGAATAGTTGGCAAATGAAGAATATCCAGAGCATGCAAACCACCCTCAGAAATGCAAACATAGGAGGTTGTCCAATCATTTCTTCCAAAGTGGAGGAATTCTGTATAGAAGAACTCCTGATATAGGACTATTACGGTATGCTGAGCCAAGGAGGCTTCCAAATTACTTGAAAAAATACATGGCAGAACCTGTGGCCTACATATGAACGGTTTTGTCTTAGATAAGAAGATACTCAGGGCCAGATATTTTTAGATGACTGTAGAAATAGATTGGATCCGATATATCTAGAATGCCACCGGTGTCAGATACATGCAGATATGGTACGGGTGCCACCAAATGAACTCAATACAACAAGTGCACCTTGGCCTTTTGCTGCCTGGTGTCACACCTCCTTTTTTAACTACACCCCCAGAAGAGGGTATAAAAGGGGAGTTTTTCCAATGAAAGGACAATCGAAACGGAATTTATTTATTTAAAGAATTCAGAGTCACCACTTGGGATAGTTAATAGTGTCCTAAGTCATCGGTTCAAATCCCGAATCGAGAAAAAGGTTGACTTTATTTAACAGTCCGCGAACCAAAAATTCAGGTAAGGAATTCTGTTAACTCGGGAGAAGGTGTTAGGCACTCCCATGTTCCATGGTTCTAGCATGGTATGTATGATCATACTTGGCTTACTAAAATTGTTTCAAATACTGATTAATTATCCTATGTGCATTTACTTCTTTTACCGCTTTTAATTACGAAGTTATCTGGAAACGGGTTACGCGTACGTATACACGCTTGTTTGGCGCGTCAAAAATCATGTCATGCGAATGTGTCCACAATTGATAATGCTTTATTATTAATAAGAAAATTTGGGCCGAAATTGCGCGAACGCATACTCCGGTTTTGTTTTTAGAAAGCGTAATTGTGTTACGCGGAAGTATACACAATCGTACTAGTATTTTAAAATGTCCCTAAAGGATATTCTACGAATATTGGTCAACATTAATAGCTAGGATACAAAATTAATACGAAGGCCATACAATTGAAATTTTTATTTGGCATGGAGCATCTTGAACTTTTCTTACCGAGTTTCTAAATTAGTACGTGAGAGCTATAAATGTTTAAGCTGTCAGATGGCTTGCCTCAATTGGTTAGAAGTCTTGTTAATTAATACTAAGTGTATTTAAAGGCTCTATCTCAACTAGTCAACGTGGCTTGTGCAAGAAAACACTAGTGCGTTTGTACAATAGAGCTTGAACCATTACAAATATTTGGAGGACCAAATCTACCTCTAATTTGAAGAACCTAAGAACTGGGCCTCTACATGGGCCCAAACGTATTATCTTATGGCTGGTGAGCCAGGTCCTATCGTCGAATCCCTACCACAACATTTAAGGTTGCCAATGAATTTTAAATAAACCAAAGAAGAGATTAAGGCCTATGCGACCAAACTATTGAATCATTTTGAACATCACCATTAGCCAATACTTAATAATGGTATGACCATGAAAGCAGTTGAGAATCCAAATTTCAATGATTATCAAGAAAACAGTGTAGTCTAACAATCGCAATTTCATGACAATACAGCTATTCAAATCACATAGAAATTACCATATATATACTTATTTGAGCAAATGATTATTCAAAATTATAAAACCTCTTTACTGACCGAGTGAACGTTCCATTCCAATCTTTTAAGCAGAGTTTAGAAATCTCCCAACCAAATTCGATTATACAGTACGATTTTCCAAATTACATAACGTTCAGCCAAAGTTCATGTCCATTTCTCCACAAAGGGTTTAACAGTTCATTCTTACAAGAAGAATCCAATCACTATCATAATGTTAATATTCAAATACTTCAACTAACGACCACATAACTTTGGAGTATTAGTCTGAACCCAACAACTCATCATAAACAAGACTTGAATCCACATAACACTGAACAATTAGGGCACATAATGATTAAAACAAGTGACCATTACACCAGGGCTCAGTTTTCAATTTAAACTTCAATTCAAATCCAAATCTTTATACAGATTATTCAAAACTCCAGACCACTACATGTTTGAGGATATACCTGGAGATGAGAATGGAAAAAGAAATGTGAAGGGTCAGTATCACAATAGCAGAGAAAATCCCATATGCAAGTAGTATAACAGGGAGAGGAGTTGCAATTCAAATCAGCCAAATGAACCAAACAACCAGAATTTTAACCCAGGTGACCAAACAATCGAAAAGAAGCTTTCAAGTAGAAGATAATGGTACAACAAACTGTATGATGTATTTCATCGAACAGTACCCCTACACCAAGCTTTGATGAACAAGTTTAAACTATTTTCTCATTCGGATCAATCAAATAGTTTTAGAAATTGAAGATGAATCAGAGTTGCAAATATCGATGGAACAGTAGTAGCCCCCTTTTCTCTGTGTTTTTCCTGGGTTTTCAGCTCCCCCCTCCACTTTCAAGGCAAATACACAATGCCTTTATAGGCAAGTCATTAGGGCAAACTTCAGAATTAGCTTTTTTACACTTTAACCCCTTTTGAATTTTTATTTTAACTAAGTCACCCCTAAATTGTTAACTTGCTACCCAAATAATATTTTCAAAAGTCAGAAATTGGAATTCAAACCCCAACATAGAAGCTTCTAGGGGCTTCTTATTTTAGTACCAAAAGATTCGTTAACCTAATTGCCTAAATTACCCTTTAATGACCCTATTTTTTTACCTTGAAATTCATGGTCCAAGCAAACCCAGTAATTGAAACAGTCCAAACATGGGTAAAAAATGATCCGACTCAAAGGAAATCAGCCTAACTCATCAGGAACTGGGCTAATTCTTTTCTTTGGGCCCAGGTCTAGTTCCACAATTTAAAAAGAGGATGAGGCAGAAAAGCCTATTCAAACTATGTACTGAGGATTCAATTACGGCCGAGACTTATAATTAAAACAAACAAGGAACTTAAGCTAATCTAATGAAATCAAATAAACCAAAGGAAAAGCAATTATCTCCTAGACTAATCAATCTATTAAACTGGAACTACTGAAGTAGTGAACTAAATTATGGACTAACAATACTGATTAAAGAGAGATTCAAGATTAAATATGCATGAACACATAATTAATGAAAACTAAAACATACAAACAATTTGAATAAAATACTTTCGAATTCGATATGAGTTTTTCTGGAAATTAAACGACGTAATAACAAAGGTAAAGGTAATGACTAGCCTGAACTAAGGTGGACACATGCGGAAAGGCCTTTAAGGAGACAAACAAGAAGAAAAGAATAAGAAAACAGAGTCGGATAGCAAAATAAAAGAAAAAATGGAAAAAGAAAATCAAGCATACCTCCCCCAACACTAATGGGCACCCTCCTTAAAATAGAGCTTCGACGAATCATTGAATTTGTGGCTGGAATAAATGTCAATCGTGTGTTCTCAAATGAGAGCACCCAATTGAGATCGATTCCGAATTTAAAACTCCAAAACCTCGCCGATTCGGACTTTTGGAATTTAGGTTGTCCCTTCAAATCCAGATTCAGAACGCTCCACTAAGATTTGAGGGTAGCGGGTCACAGATTAGGGAAGATGGGTGAAGGGGGTTCCATGGTGTAAATTTGGGAGCGGTTGGGTGGCGGTGCCGCAGGACACGGCGGAGGCAGCTGATAGGATTTTGATCATTTGAAGGGTTTGGGAGGGTTTTGAGATAGGATGATGGTAGATTGGGGTTAAGGAGGTTGAGGCGAGCCTGTGGTGTTAATTTGGGGGCCTTTGGATGATCGCCGCTGGCGGAGGCAATTTTTGACCAGCGGTTCACGGCGGAGGACGTCGAGGTTGAGCTGGTCTCTAGTGGATCGATGAGAGACGGGACCTGGGGAGGGGGGTCTGAGGGGGGTAGGGTTGATTTAGACACTTATATATTAATTAACCTAAGCTTCCCAGTCGTCCGATCATTAAACCTCGACGGTTGGGATTGATCCTGCTTAAAACAACGTCGTTTTGATTCATGGGGTGGTTGGACCGGGTATGAGGAATGTGTTTAGGCTAAAGCGAGGTAATTTGGGGCGGGTTTTCAAATTGGGCTTGGACAATTCAAATTTTGTTCCACAATCTGATCTCATCAATTTAATTCCTTTTATTCTCTTACTTTTTTTCAATTGCTTTTCAAGTTAAAACTAAACTAAAATCTAAACAAATTCCTAAATCCAATTAGCCTACCACATTGTATTATTCAACAACTAATGAAAACCCAAATTAAAGAAAATTACAAAAAATTCTAAGACAATATTAAAAGTGCAATAATAACTTATTATTTGTCATTTTGTACTTTTGTAAAATTCCTAATTACTCATCAATTTTAAAAATATATAAAATTAGATCCTAAATACAATACATATTTTTGTATTTTTATGAGTTTATGCTAAATTAAGAGTGCACACAGAAATGCAAATAAACATGGACATGATGCAATTAATTCAAAAAACTAAATAAAAGAAAAATCCTAAATCTAAGAATTCTACAGGAGTAGATCATGCGAGGCAAAAATCGCATGCTCACAGCTGCCCTCTTTGCTCAGAAACACAAAGAGTTTTCGGTCAAAGATAAGTGAGCGGACACGAGTGATTTTTCGCCGTTTGAATACTCAGTGTGAAGCATTTTTGAAAGATTTGACCGCACCCTGCTTCTGAGGTTGCCTATATATCCTTGGCTAAAAAGGAATCAGGTTAGTGTAGTTCAGGAAATTCTGGTAGGTGGGACTACCATGAAGCTATGGTTTCACTGTTGATGCTGCTGTTGCTACTCCTTACTGAACCCCCTTATTACACCGTGTCAAAAATTAAAAGAAACTAGACTAAGCTATGATCTATGAATTACAGAAGATCCTATCTATATCTTCAAACTTGCTCTTATGGTTCTTGTTGCCTTGTTGACTTGTATTCTCCCGGCGATATCCTTTTGTTGCTGCCTTGAACTGTGATCTGAGATGTTTTGCCCTTTCTCCAGGTGGCTGTCTGACTGCTGACTACACTTTGATATGTTTTCTTTTCTCCGAGTGATGCTTGACCGCTGAACTTGAATGTGTTCATTGCTCTCCAGGCGGGCTCCTAATTGCTGATTTGAAATGTATTCCTCTGTTCTTCAGGCAGGCTCCTGAGTTCAAAAAAATAAACGAAACAAAAACATTTTCTGCCCCAATTTGGTGGTTGGGTGCACATGTCGTTGTAAACTAAATCATGTTGCCAAATTTCAGTACAAAATTGAAAGATAAAATTTGAATTATACTCCCTTATTCTCCAGGCGGGCTCCTGACTTCTAAAACATAAAATGTATTCCTCTGTTCTTCAGGCTGGCTCCTGAATGCTAAAACTTGAAATGTATTCCTCTGTTCTTCAGGCGGGCTCCTGACTGCGAAAATGCGAAACGTATTCCTCTATTATTCAGGTGGGCTTCTGACTTCAGCTAAACAGATACAACAAAGAAAATTTCTTGCCCCCGTTTGGTTGTTGGGCATCATATTACTAGATATTAATAAGAATTTGAAAACTAAACTTGAATTGTAATACCTCTGTTCTTCAGGCAGGCTCCTGACTGCTAAAACTTGAAATGTATTCCGCTGTTCTCCAGGCGGGCTCCTGACTGCTAAAACTTGAAATGTCTTCCTCTGTTCTACAAGCATGCTCCTAACTGCTAAAACATGAATGTATTCCTCTGTTCCCCAGGTGGGGCGCCTGACTACTAAAACTTATAATGTATTCCTATGTTCTCCAGGCGGGCTCTTGATTCCTAAAACTTGAAATGTATTCCTCTGTTCTCCGGGTGGGCTCCTGTTTACTAAAACTTGAAATGTATTCCTCTGTTCTCCAGATGGGCTCCTTGCTGCTAAAACTTAAAATGTATTCCTTTGTTCTCCAGGCAGGCTCCTGACTGCAAAAACTTTAATGTATTCCTCTGTTCTTCAGGCGGACTCCTTACTACTGACTTTATATATGTATTTCTTAGTTCTTCAGGCGGGCTCCTGACTACTGGCTTTGAATGTATTCCTCTGTTCTTTAGGCGGTCTCCTGACTGTTAAAACTTGAAACATATTCCTGTGTTCTTCAGGCGGGCTCCTGACTGCTAAAACTTGAAACGTATTCCTGTGTTCTTCAGGCGGGCTCCTGATTTCAGCCAAACAGATACAACAAATAAAATCTCTTTCCCACATTTGGTTGCTGGGAATCATACTACCAGCTATTAATAAGAATTTGAAAACTAAAATTGAATTGTAATACCTATGTTCTTTAGGCGGGCTCCTGACTGCTAAATCTTGAAATGTATTCCTCTGTTCTCCTGGCGGGCTCCAGATTTCTAAAACTTAAAATGTATTCCTCTATTCTCTAGGCAGGCTCCTGAGTGCTAAAACTTGAAAAGTACTCCTCTGTTCTCCAGGCGGGCTCCTGATTGCTAAAACTTGAAATATATTCCTCTATTCTCCAGGCGGGATCCTGATTGCTAAAACTTGATATGTATTCCTCTGTTCTCCAGGTGGGCTCCTGACTGCTAAAACATTAAATGTATTCCTCTGTTCTCCAAGCGGGCACCTGACTGCTAAAACATGAATGTATTCCTCTATTCTTCAGGCGGGCTCCTCACTGATGACTTGAAATGTATTCCTCTATTCTTCAGGCGGGCTCCTGACTGCTAAAACTTGAAACGTATTCCTCTATTCTTCAGGCAGGCTCCTAACTGCTAAAACTTGAATGTATTCCTTTGTTCTCCAAGCGGGCTCCTAACTGCAATAAAATAGACAAAACAAAGAAACTTTCCTGCCCCGGTTTGGTATCTGGGCGCATATGTGAGTGATAAACTGAATCATATTACCAAATATTACTAAGAATTTGAAAGCTAGGTCCTGTTATACAGGGAGGTCCTGACAACTCTAAGCTACATCTTCTAATGGTATTACTCCCGCTACACTGGTTATCTAAAAAAAGAAGGTCTTAAGCCAATCCTAATTATTCGGGAGGGTCCTAAAAATCAACTATTATCCTGAAAGTGAAAATTTTACTGCTAAACTATATTACCCTACTACAGAACTTGTGACAAACCTTATTGTTTGATGGAAATTTTAAAGCCAGGTCCCATTATTCAGGAGGGTCCTGAAAACTCCTAGTTGAATCCCATCTTAAACATGCAAACTTTGAAAGCAACTTATATTCCTTTGGGTTATATTTATGCTACTCATGATTGTTTTAAAATTTAAACTAATTCCCATTTTACAAGGTGGTCTTGAGAGTTTACGCTCAAACCTATTTTGGTGCTTGCTCTTCCCCTGCAGAGAGTTTATCTTAAACAAACAAAATTTTCTGCCCCTGTTCCAATCAAAGAAAAATCTTGTCTGTTTAAAATGGTGGTTAGTTGATGGCATTCTTGCTGAAGCTGTCTCCGTACTGTGTTTTACTTTAACCTGCTTCTTGAACTCGCCCTGAACCACTTGACTTTCTGACTGACTTTCAAACCCAATGAATTTTGATGACCCAAGTGTTATATCCCTCAATGTCGTTTTACATTTCTGACCCCTTTATCTGAACCTTTGCATCTCCCCATGAAACTAACCAATCAATCCACCATTGAAACTTCCGGTGACCCCTTGTATCTAACTTTGCATCATGCCATCTTTGGTACGTTTTGGCCCCACTATGCTTTGCGATTAGGAAACTGGTAGTGAGTCTTGACATCCTTTCTTATTTTGTTTTGAACAAGACTGACATTGAAACATCCTAAAGAGAAAACTTCAAAAGAAATGAAATGCAATGACCTTGAGAGTTGAGGATAAAGAGTATCCAAAACAGGACGACTTACAAAAAGGAAAGAAAAGGAAAATAGACTTATTTGAGTGGAACATCTGGTACCATTGATCATGACATGCATTTCGGACTAATCGGCCCAATCCGTCCAACCAATCAACTTTCAATTGCCATGCTTTGTTTCCCGTGAATTCCATAACCTTATTTCTTCAACCAAACCCTAACCTTGTTCATCCTCCGGTATCCTGAACAGTTTTCACCCACAGACCTCTCTCATTTGCTAATCTGAAAACTCAGTTTTGCCTTAAGGTGCCCGCGAGGGTTTTCACCAATAAGACACTCTCATTTTTTATTTCTCTCAACTCACTTTCGCCTTACGGTGCCCCTGAGGGTTTTCACCAATAAGACTCTCTCATTTTCATTTATCTCAGCTCGTGTCGCCTTACGGTGCCCGTGATTGTTTTCACCAATAAGACTCTCTCATTTTCATCATTTTTCTCCTTGGACCAGAGTGCTGTCCCTAACATGAATCACCTCTTCTTGCTTGACTTGGCATTTCTTGAAGACTGATGAGAAGGTCTTTCTTTGGACGGTAATGCAGGCTTTTGGACAGGGTTAGAAAGAAAGGGTATTAAAGTCTCAAAACAATTCAAATAGGTTCAAAATTATAACATTCGGAATCGAATCTCTTGCACAACCGCAACTTCTGCCCCAGTTTCACGCTTGGGGACTTTTGGAGTTTATTTTGATGGGACCGAACCATGAGGCTGCCTACGTATCCTTAATAGGAATTAGATCGAACGTAGTTCATGTCATAAAAATTACTTTGTTGTTGTGACTTTCTTTCTTTTCTTCCATTTTCTTTTTTTCTTTTTTTTTCTATTTATTTTTTACCTATTTTTTTTAATTTTCATTTTTCTTCTCTCTCCCTTTTCATTATTTTTTTTCTTTTTTCATTCACTTACTTTCCTCACTTGTGTTTACTGATCTTTGCTACTGATTCCAAAAGAGGGGTATGAAAGGAAATAAATAAGGCTCAAAGGGGGTAATAAAGGATAAAGTGTTTAGATAGCAGAAAAAAATGCCTTCGTGGTTTGAATCTTCAAAATATGCCAAGTATAAACAAATGCAATTAATTCAAAAGAAATCATTTATAATATCTCTTGACCGCATCGGAATTGACGGCCATTTCAACACACTTTCCTTCCATATCTGTTAAATACAAAGCACCATTGGACAACACTCTCATCACGATGAACGGCCCTACTAATTTGGGGCGAACTTGCATTTGGCCTCAGCCTGATGTGTTAGGATATGTCTCCCCCTTGCTGATCCACTTCGAACTTTTGTGGACGCACCTTCTTATTAGATGCTCATGCCATTCAATGTTGATACAATTGGCCATGCCACACTGCTGCCAATCGTTTCTCATCGATCAAACTCAATTATTTCAGGCTGGTTTTGACCCACTCATCATCATCATATTCCAATTCATCATCACACTCAGTTTCTGGTATTATTATTTCAGAATTAGATTGGCATTTAACATTGGGCTGGAGATTCCTCATGCATGTCATGTCATTGAAGCCAGCATAAAAAGTACTGTACAAGAAAGAAAAGAAAAACAAAATATAAAATATCGGGAATGAAAAGAATGGAAATCGCAAAAAATCAAGGTTTAACTCATCCAAACGGACGGAACACAACATTTGAATTACAACCCTGGAAATAATCCGGATTAAACTGAAAGAAAAACCAAAGCCGACTACCAAGAATCCCTCTAAGTAGGAAGAAGAGTAGCTTCCCAATTATTGATCTTTGCACAAGGCCCTACAAATTGCACATCTGCTTCCTTCTTCAGATTCCACCATATTTACCTCGTTGAAAAACCTCTCGAAATGTTTATCCAAATCTCCATCTGCATCAATTAATGAACCTGAAACCGTTGATACTGGGCGCTTTCTGGCACTAAGCATGACAAATGATCTGGACAGCTGCGGGATGGGCTTTGGAAGAACCCATGCTCTCTGTTTCAGTTTCTGGCTCGCCTTCTATTCGCAACTGTAGGCTTGAATCCCAAACCAAAAGTATCCATGTTTTTGGGAAGATATACTGGTTGTACAATACATTGCAGAGAAGCACCCAAACCCTTGCCAGGTACAAAGCGATTCTTCAACATCTCCGAAGCCACTGTGACTGATGCGGCTGCTACCTTAGGTATTGGAACGCACTCACCTTCTGGGATTTTTTCAACTGATACCGTGTTAACGACCTAATACACCCATGGACCTTTGTCGTCTTCAGCTTCGATGAAAGGTATGATGGAATCACCCAGGGTGCATATTCAAATTTAACCATCTGGTGCAAGGTAGACGGCATTGCCTTGGCGGCATGAATCCAGGGTCGCCCCAACAAAAGATTGTAAGAAACTGCCACATCCAACACTTGGAATTCCATAGTGAAAGAAACAGGCCCTATTTTCAATTCTAGTATTATATCACCCAGTAAATCATTGCCCCCACCGTTGAACTCTCGAACACAAATGTTGTTTTTGCGAATTCTATCATCGTCCACTTTCATCTTATTCAATGTGGAGAGAGGAAAAATGTTTGCACTAGACCCATTGTCAACCAAAACTCAAGTAACCACAGATTCTTCGCATTTCATTGTCAGATAAAGGGCCCTATTATGCTCAGTACCCTCCACGCGCAACTCATATTCGGAGAAGGTAACTCTGTTAACCTCAAAAATCTTGTTCTCTATCTTTTCTAGATGGTTTATAGAGATCTTGTCGGGGATGTGGGCCTCGTTCAAGATTTTCATCAATGCTCGATGGTGCTCGTCTGAGTGGATTAGCAATGATAGCAATGAAATTTGGGCAGGGTTTTCCTTAACTGCTCTACGATGGAATAGTCCCGCACCTTCATCTTCTTCAAAAACTCTTCTGCCTCTTCTTCGGTCACAACTTTCTTTGCCAACACTGAGTTATCTTTGGTGGTTTTGTCTTTTCTTAACTCCTCGGGGGCAAAGCATCTCCCTGAGCGAGTCATACTATGGGTTTCACAAACTTCCTCTTTAACTTCTTTCCCTTTGTAAATCACCGATATTCGGCGATAGTTCCAAGGGACGGCCTTGTTGTTGACTATTGGCAGCTGGGTTACTAGCTTGAGAATGACCGGCTCTATGCGAGCACAGTCCACAACCACAACAGGCTTGTTCAATGCCCCGGGTACCACCACTTTTGTTGTCCCCTCTTTTACTACAACACCACTTGAGGGTTCTTTTTCAATTGCCACAACTGGTTCACTACCTGTTCCTTTTACCTTGATCAATGACTTCCCGCTACTTGATTCCCTACTCGGCTTGCTTCACTGGAACTGATCATCATTACAGTCTGCGAGGGCTTCTTAGGCTCTCCTCCTTTTTGCACTATCTCAATCATATTGGTCTCATGATAGGCCGGCAACGGATTCTAGCTGATATTAGGCCTCTCAGGGGCCTGAACCTCGATCCGACGTGTGTCAATGAGCTCTTGAATGGTTGTCTTCAACTTCCAACACTTTTCTGTGTCATGCCCATGGGCCCCTGAATAATATTCACACCTCAACGAGTGGTCAAGATTTCTCGGAAGGGGATTTGGCAACATAGGCTTAATTGGACTCAACATTCGCAACTGTCTCAACCTGTGGAATATACTGGTATATGACTCTCCCAATGAAGTGAAAGTCTTCTGCTTCTATGTCCTCTCATTCTTGAAGGTTTTGTTAGGCCGAAAACCTGCTCCATGGGGATTTTTGTAGGCTTTAGGGGTGGGTAAGTGTTTCGGGGAGCTGGGTAAGTATTTTGTGGGGTTGGCGCATGCCATTGCGCGTGGGCAGGAGGTTGAGGATATGTCTGTGCATGATGGACAGAGAAGTGGGGATCTGAAGGTGGGTGGTAGTGTTGTTGTAGGCTATATGGAGTGTGGGGTTAAGTGTCACGCCCCAAACAGAGGGACATGACCCGCGCCCGACCGGGTAGCCCGAGTCAAGCGGACCCGGGTGCCTTTCCTATCCCACGTGATACCCCGTATTTTCATTACTCATTAACCAAGTAACTAATCATTTTATAATTGAAGTCACCTTTTTCAAAATATACACAACACACGTGGTTACTTAATAATGTTTACAACTTATATCACCAACATACAATTACATAAGTCCACAACCCACATTTACTGTCTACGGAGCCTCTAAAGATACAACAGGATAATACAGAACTTGCCGGTAACAAGGCTCTGGCTATACCTTACATAAAACCAAAATAAGACTCCAGAATTAAGGGGACATGAGACACGCAGGGCCCCGAAAGGAAAGGGGCTCACCTATACGGGTACTGGAAGATGAAGGGAAGCTACTGTCGGTGAACTGGATTACCTGCTATAGATCCACCTACAATCATAACACGAACGTAGAGCCCCCGGCAAAAGGGACGTCAGTACATTTGCATTGTACTGGTATGTATAAACAGACTTTGCCCTGAGTAACCTCAAACCATACACAATTAGAAAATAACATTAGAACCAACAAATCAAATGTGCATGAAAGAACAACCAAAGCCAAACAAGTTTCACAATCTCTCCCTTTTCCCTTTCAACATTATTCCATCGCATTAATGATTTTACAACTTTCACATAATTTCATTTCAATAGTGATTTCGATCACTTTTCCACCCTTATTACCTCGGCCACCCTTATTATCTCGGCCGCCCTTATCACCCCAACTCATAATTTATCATTTTGTGTTACGGCACACAACCCGATCTGATCGGACAATCACATTTCACAAACAAGACAACAACAACAGTTCACAAAGAATCAACAACAACAATTCTCAAGAAATAACAACAACAATTCACAAAGAATTTCCATAACCATCAATACTATTTCTATCATATTCAACAACTCATATGCTTTTTATGTCACAACAATAATCACCCACGACAAGCCATATACGTTATTACCACAGTTATCCCAATCACATCATGTACAATTTCCTTCTATCATTTGTTTCTCAACTCTTACCACATAACCCTTTGACAATAATACATTTGGTTTATTGCCAATTACTTACACCATTATGTCAGGAGACTTAACCACGAACACTCAAATCATACCAACCACAAGGATTTCACAAATAATCCACGTAGATATCACATACCAAATATTCATACACCAAACAAAGTGATTCTACAAAGGTCAAAGTTAGCCATACATACCTGGAGTCGAATTCCCTTTTTAACTTCAACTTTTAATTTACCCAATATCCTAGCAACGTCAATCTAGTTCACAAGTTAACACATACATCTTAGAATTGAAGTTCACATTTACTACTCAAACTTATTTACGTTGTCAACCCCTCTTCTGCAAGCCTTTCCTTTTACCCAACTCCTCTTACTAGCTTTTAGGTTTTAAAAACATGCATGTGTATTTAAACTTCCATTTTCAAGAATCAATTAATGAGAATCCCCCTTTTTATTTAAATTTAAAAATCAATGAAAAAGGGTTGGGGATTTTACCTGTAAGAGTGGAGATAAAGACAAGTAGTTGAAATTTTTCCGGGCTTGGATGACTTTAGAAAATCAATTGATGAGGATGCGACTTTATCTTTCAAGAACCCTCTCTTCCTTCTCTCTAGTTTTATCCAGAAATGTGTAAAAAGAAGGGTTGGGGTGTTTTATTAAAGAAGAGATCGGGTTGAAAAATTAGAAAATCTGGAGCCGAGTCGGGTCTGCGGTCGCTCTCTGCGATCGCATAGTGGAAATGCGATCAGCATAATGGACCGCAGAAGTGCTCCTAAAATTTGACTTTCCTGCTTGGGTTTGATTATGCGATCACATAATAGACCAAATTTTCAACATGTATTTCGACTAACTCACTGGTTAACTCTGCGGCAGAAATGCGGTCCACATACCTGATATGCGATCGCATAATGCCAATTTTTTGGATAATTTTAATTCTTAATTTTTAAGAGCTTAGATCAATACCAAGGGTCCGAACTGCGATGAGCTTGCTCGCCATGAAGAATTCTACACATACCTAGCACATATCCGGATCTGGACACCACAAGCTACTAGGTTTTTAGTACAAATTTTGCGGGGCCTTACAGTAAGTTTGGGGGTGGGGTCGAGGCTGGTTATAGTAAGTTGACGGGCCCCTGGACCAAGCTCTTGACTCATCTACTGCAACGTCCTCTTTCTTCTTCTTCCCCAGAATGCCCCCAGTGCCGCTTTGAATGGCCTGGGTGGTTGCCTTGATTGCTGAATAGCTCTTGATCTTGTTGGTCTTAAATCCTTCCTCCACCATGCTTCCCATTTTCACCACTTCATTGAAAGATTTCCCTACTGCTAACACCAAGTGACCTAAATAGATGGGCTCTAAGGCCTACAAGAAATAATTAACCATTTCACTCTCTTTCATCGGATGGTCCACCCTCGCTACTTGCTCTCCCCAACGGAAGCCATATTCTCTGAAACTCTTCCCGGGCTTTTTCTTAAATTTCGTCAATGACAGACGGTCTGGGACAATTTTTAGATTGTACTAAAAATGACAGGCAAATGCTTAGGCCAGATCGTCCCAAGTGTACCACCGACCATGATCTTGTCGAGTGTACCATTCCAAAGGTGAGCCACATAAGCTTTGACTGAAATACGCCATTAGTAATTCATCTATTCCACCTGCCCATCTAATCTTGCGACAAAAACCTCCTAGGTGCACCACTGGATCACCATGGGGGCAGCTTGAACCCTGCTAGTAATTGGACATCTGGGAACAGACACACGTCTTTATAGGCCACGCTTACTTGTCCACCTAGCCCCTGCATATTCTTGAAGGATTGCTCCAAGCTTTTGACTTTCCTAACCATCTCCTCCCATTCAGAATTCTTAGGAGGATGGTTCTGGTGCTTTGAAGGTTGGTTCTGGGGGATAATAATGATTGTCTTAAGTATGGAACAGAGGCTCACTGGAAGATCGGTGCAATGCAGCAGGTAGAGGTGCCACAAATATAGGAATAGTTAGTGGGGGAGGGTATGTGACTAGTTTAGGTGGTGGGGTTGGTGGTGTTTGGGAGGTGGTTCTATAGCATTGTTGGTAGGTAGGAAAGGCCGGGGATGAATTCACAGTGGGAGTATCTTGAGGTTAAGCCAACGGTAGGATATAAGCAGGGTTGACGGGATAAACAAGTGGTGGATGCCCTTTTACCCAGGCTTGATACATTTCAGCCATTTGTTGCTTCAGCTTATACATCTCTTCTTTCATCGCATTAACATCAACTTCTTCAACTTCTTTTGATGGGTCAACAATACTCGCGCTCCAATTCTTGGTTAGTCCTGTTCAACCTGCCTTTTGACTGGGTATTGTAGGAATGGGTTGCCAGAATGCCAAAGCAACTAACCGCCTGCCTGGACTCAACATCAACAACAACTTAGTTAGCGGTGAGAGCTTTAACAGATTGGTAGCCACACATTTGGGGAATGACTGCACATAAGCAGTTAACCGTTTCTATTATGCATTTGCTCGACTTCTTGTTTCATCCCGGATTTTACTTATTTCTATTTTGCAACTTCCCTTTCTTTTCTTCCCTCTCTCTTTCATTCTTGTTTTCTCATTTATTCTTAACATTTAATGTATATCTCTTGTTTTTCCGCTCTTATTTTCTTTACTTTACTTCCCCTCTTGTGTGTTTCCTTCTTTCATTTTTTCCTCTCTTATTTTCCTTATTTTCTTTTTATTTTATTTGGTTACGGTCGAATCCTACGGAGATTTCTTACGTATCATGATCCCGCATAAATCCGACCAAGCGTAGTTCTTGGGGATATAAATGAAAAATAAATAACAAAAATATTTTTGAGATTTTCAAATTTTTCATAAAAACAAACACTTTGACTACAAGGACTCAAGACCCACAGACTCGACAGAAACTAATAAACTTAGAAAAAGATCAACTCAAAGGACCTAACATACTCCAAGACAACTTAACAAACTCAAAACAGAAAGCACTGACTCAAATAAATATCCTAAATACAGTAAAGCCTTGAAAACCCCTGGGGTTCTCGGGGTGTTGTTTTGTTATGCTGCAGGCTCGTCTGCAAGATCCCCCTTGAGCCTTTCCAAATCTCTCATTACCTGCTGCAGAAATGTCATGACTGCCGCAAAGAAAGTGGTGCGGGTCATGTCCTCACATGCTTCGCATTTTACCACGATGTACTCTAGCTTCCAAAGTTTGCTCAGCTTCATGGCTTTGTTCTTGAAATTGTCGCAGATCCCTTTACAACCGTGCTATCAAGGCATAACAATGTTCCCTTTCAGCCTCGAAATCTCTTTCCTGCTTAGCCATTTCTTTTTCAATGATCTTGAACTTTTTCTTCATACTTTCCATCCCCTTGTCGTATTTCTCTTTCAGTTGACGGATGAGACTGGCTCATTCCCCTGCATCCTTGGCTAACTTAGCTCGAGCATTTGCTATCTCCACTTCAGTTTTCTGTAAATCATCCTCAAAATCACGTGCTTTCTGGGTAACATTGTAGATGAGTTTTTCATCTTTTCAACTCCTGCCTGGGTTTTCAATTGCTATTTTCATCTTTTGGATTTGGGCTTTTAGAGCTTCATTCTCTTGAACCAATTTTCTTTTCTCGCCTTCGGCTTCTTGGGCTTGGAGATCATTGTTCAATTCCAAGTTTCTCAGCTTTTCTCTCAAGGCATGAATCTCAGCTTGATATACCTTTTCCTTTTCTCCCCTTGTTAATCTTTATTGGATTTTGTTGCCAAAAGCTTGCACATGAGGTCTTTTGGCAGGCCTCTCATGTTCAGGTTCCGGCTCGTTGTTCACACAAGACCTCTTCTCAAACAAAGAAGCATAGTTTGGATCCACTTCTCCTTTTGCGATATCTGGTACCTGGGTGTCATATTTAAGAAACCGACAGCTTTTCCAATCTTGTTGAACTAAAGCCTCTGGCAATGCGGCTTTTGGATGCAACTCTATGACCCGAGTACTTAGATCTTCATCTTCGGGCACAATCTGATACCTTCCCAATTATCTCAAAACCCTCTATGGTACATACGACTGAATACTTTTCACACCTATTATCCTCAAGTATCCTTTAGCAACAATCATGCATATGGCTTCTGTCTTCGGGAGCCATCCTATAGACCACTCGATTTGTCTTGCTTTGAGGGATTTCAAATGAGACACCCATGCTTCAAATCATTCTGGCACATGGTAATCCTTTACCCTCTCTTCGTAACTAGTGATGAAGTTATTTGGGCTCGAGCCACAACTCATGAATCTGGGATGATAGCGAAGATGCTCGATCATCCACATTTGTAAGAATATATTGCAACCTTCAAAGAACCGGGCCCCAGCTTTGCATAAAATCAATGCATGATAGATATCCACTAGTACCAAAGGAGCAAATGTATGGCCTTCCTTGGTAGTGAGCATCTGTGCGATTCTTGCCTTTCGTATATCAACTGTCCCTTTCTCATTTGGAAAAACCATAATCCCTAGGAGCGCCACAATAAATGCAAAACAATAATGAATTTTCCAACAACCTTTATCTTGCTTGTTGCTCAACCGCTTTTAATGTGCTTCAAAACCAGAAGAGTGCCCAAACCTAAAGTATAAGAAATGGAAAGCAAAAAACCCGTTGCTTACGCGGTTTTTACTTATCTACTTACTGATATTAAGGAGGTCAACAAAACTTGTACACCGATAGAGCCCTTGGAAATATAAGTTGTTGCTTCCTCAAATCTCATTCGAACTCAATGTACCCAGCTATCTCCTCCAAATTAGGGGTAATCTCGAAGCCTGAGAAGCGAAAAACATTACGAGCGGTGTCCCAGAAAGTTATCAGAGCCTTGATCAAATCGTCTCGTGATTTAATCTCCCAGATGTCTATAACAACGCCCAGCTGCTTTCTCACCTATTTATGACTAACCTGATCTAAATCATTCAACCACATGCGCAAATGTACTCGGGCCTGCTCCCTGATCACTTTTGGTGGATCCTAGACAATATCCATGTGTTCCTCTAGAAGGGTAGGGTTAGGGTTGACTCCAGTGGACCCTTTTTAAAACAGGTTTATATAAAAGAAAACAAAAGACCATGATCCCTTCCTTGATATGCCAATTTTAGCTAAGTGGATATTTTTGCAAGTGTGGCCCCTTCCCAACTCCATACGAATTTTGAGACCGGGAAGGGTTTATTTGATGACACTTCTCAACCCTGTCCATTCGTTTACGTAGATAGCCCTTCGACAATTGAAGAATTCTCTAAGGCTATCTCGGTAAGAATGGTTTAAAACATTGCCGACATTGAATCGAATTATTTTGAGCAGACTTTCAAACTACATTTATTTGACCCCCTTTTCTTTTCTTTTTTCATTTTTCAAAAATAAGGTCGGACCTTATGTAGGTTGCCTACATATCCCACATCCGGTGAGAATCAGACCTCCGTAGTTTGGCCAACTTTGACTTTTGAAATAACTATTTTTTTTTTAAAATTCGGCAAAGTTTCAGGGCATTTTGAAATTTTTATTTGTCACGGTGCACCTCGAACTATTCTTACCGAGTTTCTAACTTAGTACGTGTGGTCCATAAATGTTTATGCAGTCTGATGGCTCGCCATAATTGGTTAGTAGTCTGGTCAATTAATACTAAGTGTATTTAAAGGCTCTATCTAAACCAGTTAAAGTGGCTTGTGCAACAGAACACTAGTGTGTTTGTACAATAAATCTTTGACCATTACAAAGGTTTGGATGCCCAAATCTACATCTAATTTGAAGAACCTCAGAACTGGGCCTCTACATGGGCCCGAGCGTAGAATATTATGGCTGGTGAGCGAGGACCTATCATCGAATCCCTACTACAACATTTAAGGCTGCCAATGAATTTTAAATAAACAAAGAAGAGATTAAGGCCTATGCGACCAAACTATTGAATCATTTTTAACATCACCATTAGCCAATACTCAATAATGGTCTGACCATGAAAGCAGTTGAGAATCCCAATTTCAATGATTATCAAGAAATCAATTTAGTATAACAATCGCAACTTCATGACAATACAGCTATTCGAATCACATAGAAATTACCATATATATACCTATTTGAGCAAATGATTATTCAAAATTGTAAAACCTCTTTACTGACTGAGTGAACGTGCCATTCCAATCGATTATACAGTACGATTTTCCAAAATATATAACATACGACCAAATTTCATGTCCATTTCTCCACAAAAGTTTTAATAGTTCATTCTTACAAGTAGAATCCAATCATTATCATAATGCTAATATTCAAATACTTCAACTAAGGACCACATCACTTTGGAGTATTATTCTGAACCCAACAACTCATTATAAACAAGACTTGAATCCACATAAGACAAAAGAATTAGGGCACATAATGATTAAAACAAGTGACCATTACACCAGGGCGCAATTTTCAATTTAAACTTCAATTCGAATCCAAAACTTCAAACAGATTATTCAAAACTCCAGACCACTACATGTTTGAGGTTATACCTGGAGATGAGAATGGAAAAGGAAATGTCAAGGGTTAGTAGCACAATAGCAAAGCAAATCCCAAATGCAAGTAGTATAACAGGGAGAGGAGTTGCAATTCAAATCAACCAAATGAACCAAACTACTAGAATTTTAAACCAGGTAACCAAACACTCGAAAAGTAGATTTCAAGTAGAAGATAATGGTGCAGCAAACCATATGATGTATTTAATCGAACAGTACCCTTACACCAAGCTTTGATGAACAAGTTTAAACTATTTTCTCATCCGGACCAATCAAATAGTTTCAGAAATTGAAGATGAATCAGAGTTGCAAAAATTGATGGAACAATAGTAGCCCGTTTTCTCTGTGTTTTTCCTGGGTTTTCAGCTCTCCCCCTCTCCACTTACAAGGCAAATACACAATTGCCTTTATAGGCAAGTACTTAGGGCACACTTCTGAATTAGCTTTTTTTTACCCTTTAACCCCTTTTGAATTTTTGTTTTTACTAAGTCACCCCTGAATTCCTGACTTGCTACCCAACTAATATTATCAAAAATTAGAAATTGCAATTCAAACCCCAACCTAGAAGCTTCTAGGGGCTTCTTATTTCAGTACCAAAAGATTCCCTCACCTAATTACCTAAATTACCCTTAAATGACCCTGTTTTTGTACCTTGAAATTCATGGACCAAGCTGACCCAGTAATTGAAAAAGTCCAAACATGGGTCAAAAATGATTCGACACAAAGGAAATTAGCCCAATTCATCAAGACCTGGGCTAATTCTTTTCTTTGGGCCCAGGTCTAGTTCCCCAACTCAAAAAGAGGATGAGGCAAAAAGCCTATTCAAACTATGAACTGAGGATTCAATTGCGTCCCAGAATTAAAATTAAAAGAAACAACGAACTTAAGCTAATCTAATGAAATAAAATAAACCAAATAAAAAGCAATTAACTCCTAGACTAATCAATCTAGTAAACTAGAACTACTAAAGTAGTGAACTAAATTATGGACTAACAATATTGATTAAAGAGAGATGCAAGATTAAACATGCATGAACACATAATTATTGAAAACTAAAACACACAAACAATTTGAACAAAATACTTTCGAATTCGAGACTAGTTTTTCTGGAAATCAAACGACCTAATAACTAAGCTAAAGGGAATGACTAGCCTGAAGTAAGATGGACAGATGCGAAAAGGAGACAAACAAGAAGAAAAGAAGACGAAAACAAAGGTGGGTAGCAAAACAAAAGAAAAAATGGAAAAACGAAAATCAAGCATACCTCCCCCAACACTAACGGGCACCCTCTTTGAAACAGATCTTCGACGAATCCTTGAATTTGTGGCCGTAATAAACCTCAATCGTGTGTTCTCAAATGAGAGCACCCAACTGAGATCGATTCCAACCTTAAAACTTCAAAACCTTGCCGATTCGGACTTTTTAAATTCAGGTCGTCCCTTCAAATCCAGATTCAAAAAACTCCACTATTATTCGAGGGTAGTGGGTCACATATTAGGGAAGAGGGGGTGAAGGGTACTCCATGGTGTGAATTTGGGAGCGGTTGGGTGGCGGCGCCTCCGAATACGACGGAGGCGGCTGCTAGGGTTTCGATTATTCAAAGGGTTTGGGAGGGTTTTGAGGTAGAATGATGGCAGATTGGGGTTAAGGAGGATGAGGCGAGCCTGTGGTGTTAACTTGAGGCCTTTGGATGATCGCCGCTGGCAGAGGCGATTTCCGGCCGGCGGTGCACAGCGGAGGACGGCGAAGTTGAGCTGATCTCTAGTGGACCGGTGAGAGACGGGACCTGGGGGAGAGGGGTCTGAGTGGGGTACGGTTGATTTGGACACTTATATAATAATTAACCTAAGCTTCCCAGCTGTCCGATCATCAAACCTCGATGGCTGGGATTGGTCCTACTTAAAACGACGTCGTTTTGATTCATAGGGGGGCTGGCCCGGGTATTGGGAATGGGTTTGGGCTGGAGCGAGGTAATTTGGGGTGGGTTTTCACATTGGGCCTGGGAAATTCAAATTTTGGTCCACAATATGATCTCTTCAATTTAATTCCTTTTATTTACCTATGTTTTTTCAAGTTAAAACTAAACTAAAATCTAAACTAACTCCCAAATCTAATTAACCTACCATATTGTACTATTCAACAACTAATGAAAATCCAAATTAAAGAAAATTACCAAAAATTCCAAGCCAAAATTAAAAGTGCAATAATAACCAATTTATTATAGTTTTGTATTTTTATAAAATTCCTAATTACTCATTAATTTTAAAAATATGTAAAATTAGATCTTAAATGCAATGCGTATTTTTGTATTTTTAGGAGTTTATGCTAAATTAAGAGTGCACACAGAAATGCAAATAAACAAGGACATGATGCAATTAATTAAAAAAACTAAATAAAAGAAAATTCCTAAATCTAAGAATTTTTTAAGAGTAGATCATGCAAGGCAAAAATCACGTGCTCATACCTGGAAATGGATGTTATTGGTCCAATCGAACCCACTGCTTCGAACGGTCAGCGATTCTTTATTGTGGACATCGATTACTTTACCAAATGGGTTGAAGTTGTATCCTATAAAGCTATAACAAAGAAAGGCGTCGCAAATTGTTTGTCGATTCGGGGTTCCAGAGTCTATCATCACTGATAATGCCGCCAATCTCAATAGTGATATGGTAAAAGCTATGTGTGAAACCTTCAAAATCAAGAACAGAAATTCGACAGCATACATGTCTCAAATGAATGGAGCCATGGAGACCGCTAACAAAAACATGAAGAAGATACTAAGAAAGATGGTAGAGAACCATATGCAATGGCATGAGAAGTTACCGTTTTCCTTGTTAGGAAATCGCATCACACTTCGCTTATCAACTGGGGAAACTCCTTATTTGCTAGTCCAGGGTACTGAAGTCGTGATTCCCATCGAGGTAGAAATTCATTCTTTGAGAATTATACGGGAAGCAGAACTCAGTGATGAAGAATGGATAAAGAGTCGCTATGAACAATTGGACCTTATCAACGGAAAAAGAATGAACTCAATGTGTCTGGTCAACTTTATCAGAATAGGATGTCTAGATCTTTCAACAAAAGGGTCAAACCTAGACAGTTCACACCGAGGTAGCTGGTGTTGAAACGGATCTTTCCACATCAATATAAACCCAAGGGAAAGTTTTCACCCAACTCGCAAGTTCCGTACATGGTTCACTGGGTACGAATAGGAGAAGCACTCATACTCACAGAAATGAACGGAGAAATCTGGCCAAAGCTTATCAACTAAGACACAGTCAAAAGATACTATGTGTAAATCTATGATGTAATTGAACAACGCTTGACCTGATTCCCATTTAAGAGGTGATACGTAGGCAGCCCTATGGGTTCGGTCACAATTCAATAAAAATTTTATTTTGCCCACAATCAGAAACTAGGGCAGAATTGTAAGGAGGACCTTACATTTGCAGGAGATTAAGCATTGTCTCAAATCCTGCATGAGGCAAAGCTTTGCCTCCCTATTTGCATAAGGCTAAGAATTGCCTTCCCTACATTCGCATGAGACTAACCATTGTCTCTATCCTTGCATGAGGCTAATTCCTGGCCCCCAATCTACATAAGGCTAAGCACTGCCTTCTCCTTGTATGAGACTAAGCACGGTCTCAATCCTTAAGGTTAAGCCCTGCCTTCCTATCTGCATAAGCCTAAGCATTGCCTTCCCTAAGTCTGCATGAGACTAAGCATTGTCTTGATCCTTGCACGAGGCTAAGCCCTGCCTCCCTATCTGCATAAGGCTAAGCATTGTCTTCTCCTTATATGGGACTAAGCACTTTTCCAAACCTTCCATGAGACTAAACACTGTCTCCCTTTGTATAAATGTTGCTCTATTCTAAACCTTGCATTATTTTCCTCTCTTGGGGCTAAGCTCTGCCCCAAACACTATGCAAGACAAAGCCTTGTATTTTTATTATCCCTGGCATCATGACTCTGCATCTCATAGGCTGATATATAGCTAACTTGTCCTAAGGCGTCATAGTCCGAAGGCCTCATCCTTATAGCCGGAAGATACCATGGCATGGCTTTAGGACCTCCCAATCTTGCACATCATTGTTCAAAGGAAACATGGTTCAGAGGCACCATCTTCATGGCCCGAGAATGTCATTTTATGGCCTACTAATTCCTTACCGCACAATTCATGGCCCGGGACATCATGTTCTAGTTACGTCATCCTCGCCGTCTAAAGACAAACTTCATGGTTGTAGACAGTAGAAATCGGAGAGCTTGATTTCTAAGGGTAGATTACACTTCATGTCTGAGTTCTGGAAGATCGAAGTAAGAATCAAGTTGGGCCCGAATGAGCGCACCTCGAGAAGCCAACCGGGGACCTATCATGATCTGGCTCGAGGGTAGTATGATTTTTAAGGTACTCAAGAAAGAGCGGGAATTTCTCAAGGAGATAAGATTTTTATGAAGTAGTACAAGTCTGTACCAGGTCATTATATAGCTATACAAGTAGAAATTTTTACCGTAATTGAAAATGTACTGTATTAAAGGTTTTCCCATACTATATAAAGGGGACCCCTATCATTTGTAAAGATCATACCATTCTCTGCAAAAGAACATTCTACTCTGCTTTTCTTGTTTACTGTGACAATTGTTTTTCAGATTAATTATCTTTACTTTATTGTTTATACTTTATCGCCTCTAGCTCAATTCGAGGCCCTTGAGATAATCGAGCTCGAGGTCCTTATTGCTCCAACAATACTAGTTTGGTTCATCAATTATTCTTACTTAAACTTAATATAAAGGGGAAAATTAGTAAAGGCGCCCTGCGTATTTGCACATTAACTAGTATTGAAATAAATCACATATCATTAAAACCACAAATCATATTTATTTGTTACTCACATTTTTTGAGGTAAACGGTTTGGCGCCTACCGTAGGGCTAAAGAAAATAATGATTATTTTAGAGCTATTTTTCTGATAACACACATTATTTTTCACACTTTTTCTTGTCAAAGATTTTTTGATTTCAGGCTAAGATATGTCTAGCACACTAAACGCACTTGCTCATGACAGTAAGGGACTTAGAGAAAACAACGGTATAGGGCTCGGTGTTGTTACACCCAGCTGTATTACATCGATGTTACGCTATGCAGTAATATATTACGATGATGTTATGACCAGCAGTATTAAGTTACGACAGTGTTGCACCAAGCAATATTACATTACGGTGATATTACGCTTCGCAGTATTAAGTTACGACAATATTGCACCAGCAATATTACATTACGGTGATGTCGCGCTTCGCAATATTAAGTTACGAAAATGTTGCACCCTGAAGTATTGTACGTTAAATTTATCGTTAGGTAATTGACATCAGTCCAAGTAAAAGATCAATTAAAGATTATAAGGACTATGCTATTTATAGCAAGCGATAAGTAAGTTCTATGAAAGGTAAAGAGTATACGAATTAAAAAAAATGAGTTTCATTGAAGGTTGTCGATTTAGAATAAAATATGGTCCGAGTTATAATATCGGATAGTTACAGAGTAGTAACATACAAGGTACCGTATGGCCGTAATATTATGATGTATAATGTATATTAAAAGTGAGTAATATTTTAAGTAAGTAGGAATAATTCTCAATTTTTTCGGATATTGGTTAATTACCGGGTAACGAAAGATTAACCGATTAACTAATAAGTGGATAAAAACTTATAATTACCCATCCCACGTGGCAGCTAGTCACATTTCAAAACTACGACTCTTAGTAGATCTTAACTTAAAGTACTAATTAAGAGACACTTCACCAATTTGAGTACAAAACTTGTAAAGTAATAAATACACTTTGAATAAAGAGACTTTCAATCAGTGTGTTTCATATATTAAGTTCAAAATGATCTGATAGCAATTCATATGTGAGCCTTTTACCTTGGCAATCAAATTGCTTTGAAAATTCCTACGAAACTCCTTCATAACAGAACCTTAGAAAATCTTTCAATTCAAGTTCGACATGAACTACGAGACTGTATTCAACCAAAAACAACTTCAACAAGATTTCAAACTTTGGAACGAACAATGCTAAGAATCAGATTACATCTCATTATATTTTTGGTCTTAAAGCCAAAAAAAAAAAAAATACGCTAGTAGCAAAAGGAAATTTCGCTCGAATTTCAAGATCCAAGTATAAATTCTGTTCAAAATTTCGCAGAAGCAGGTTCGTTCAAATAATTCAAGAAACAGGCATGTTAAGGCTAAGCTCTTCCTTCATTTTGCATGATCTCGTCATTATACAAGTTTGGTAACAACACATAGAGAAAAATTTATATTCCGAAATTTGCGTATATTTACCTGTCTAGCAAGTTACGTATATTTTTCTAGTTTTCTTAGTTACAATATCCTTCTTACCAGGACTTTATATTCAATTGAGTATTTTTCTCTTCCAGTCAAGAGAACACAGAGTTTACATATATAGTATTCAAAGTATTTTCATTACCATTGAGCTATAATCGATGGACAGGCCCCTATTAGGCAACCTCTGATTAGATGGTAAGTTATATGATGATCCTACTGTGGCCGAGCGCATATGAGCAAGCCCAGTTGTTCGAGATACAGAGCCTGGTATGGCCGAGCGCTTATGAGAGAGCCTACTACGACAGAGCAGAAATATAGGTATACCGAGTGTAAGGCCCCGTAAAATTTTGTGCTTAAAACCTAGTAGCTCGTAGTGCCAAGATCCAAATATGTAGACTTTCAATCATAGTGCCAAAATTTTGTGCTCGCCGCGGTTTAGACCCTTTTTACGGATTTTGCACAAAAAAACCAAAAGAATCAATTTTTTCAGAAAATTATCATTCTGCGGTCCAAAATGCGGTCGCAGATCAGCTATGCAGACCGCATTTCTGTCGCAGAGTGAAGCAGAAGGGTTGTCAAAAATTGATGTTGAAAATGAGGTCTATTATGCGATCGCATAATCAATATGCGGACCGCATAATCGTCGCATAAGTTCCTCAAGGATTTGTGAAGGTCAATTATGCAGTGCAAAAGGCGACCGCATAACAGGAATGCGGAACGCATTCCTGTCGCAGACCCAGGCAGACCTTCAAAGTTTTTGGGGCATTTCTGCGGTCCAATATGCGTGCCGCATTTCGATTCTGCGATCGCAGAATGCGACTGCAAATTTGCTCGGGCTTCTATTTTTCTAAATTTCAAAACCCAACCCCTTTTCAATAAAACACCTCAATCCCCTTATTTTAACAATCTTGCTGAGCAAATTAAGAGAGAGAAAGAGAGGGTTTTGAGAGAAAAAGTCATCTTCTCCAAAAATTTTGTTCTTAAAAACCATCCAGGCTGGAAATTTTCCAGCTTATCTTCATACCCCCTTTCCTTACAGGTAAAATCTCTAACTTCTCTCATTGAATTTCTGGTTTAAACTAAGAGGGGGAGTCTCATGCATTAGTCCTTCAAATAATGGTTGAAATCATGTCTGCATGTCTATTAAAAACCTAAAATCTAGTAGGAGGGATTTGGTAGGAGTAAAGAAGTATTCAAAGAGGGGTTGATAACCTAAATGAGTTTGAGTAGCAATTGTGAACTTCATATCTAAGTTATGTGTATTAATTTGTGCACTATATTAACATTGCTAGATTCTTGGTGAATTGGAAGTAGGAATTAGAAAGGAATTCAACTTCAGGTATGTATGATTGACTTAATCTTTGTAAAATCGCCTTGTTTGGTGTCTGAATACTTGGTATGTGATATATCCATGAATTAGTTGTGAAGCTAAACTCTTGTGAACATGATGTGTTTATTTGTGTGAACTATTTGTGAATTCATGTAAATATTGTGCCATATGCGTTGTTGGTTAAGACATCCGATATGATTTTTCAAGCAAATGGCAATAAACTAAGTTGTGATTGCGAATGGCAAGGACTGTGGAACAAATGATAGAGAAGAATCGTAATTGGTGAAATTGAAATAACTGTGATAACATCATTTGTGGATAGTCATGGAAAACTATTGTTGTGATCTAAATGGTATAACGGGCTGTTGAAAAAGATGAAAATGGTATGGATAGACACTTAAACCTTATGTGAGTTGTGTTGCTGTTGTTATTGGAAACTGTGGTTGTTGTTCTTCAAATTTGTTATGGTTATCCTTGTAAATTATTATTGTAGTTGTTCTATGTGAATTGTTGTAGTGGTTGTGTTATTTATGAATTATGACTTGCTCGGTGGGATCGGGTTGCGCGCCGCAACACGAAGTAATAAGGCGTGGGTTGTGGTGATAAGGGTGGCCGAGGTAATAGGGGTAGAAAGTGATCGATATCACTATTGAAATAAATTATGAGAACGTTGTGAAATTGAAAATGTGGAAATGATAATGGGGAAAGGAGAGTTTGTTAACTTGTTTGCCTTGATTGTCTTCCTTATGTGTACTTAATTGTTTCTTCCTTCTATTGTTCATTACTTGTGTATGGCTTAAGGTTACTCTGGGTAAGGTTTGTTATACATACCAGTACAATTCAAATGTACTGACGTCACTTTTGCCGGGGGCGCTACATTCGTGTTATGATTGTAGGTGGATCTGCAGCAGTTATTCCAGCCAACCGATCGTAGCTCCCCCTTCGTCTTCCATCAGCTTTTGGTGAGCCCCACTCCTCTCGGGGCCCTATATGGCTCAGGCCGCTTGTGTCCGGAGTTTTATTTTGATTTTGTGTAAGGTATAGACGGAGCCTTGTTACGGGCAAATACTGTATTATCCTATTGTACCTTTTGAGGCTCCATAGATAGTAAGTGTGGGTTGCGAACTTATGTACATATGTATTTTGTATACTGGGCGATGAAAGTTGTAAACCTCATTCAGTGACTATGTGTGTTTTGTGAAAATGGTATTTTAATTATAAGTGACTATTTCCTTTGATTAATGGATAATAAAAAATATGGGGTATGCGTGAGATAGGAAAGGAACCCAGGTCCGCTTGGCTGGGGCTACCCGGTCGGGCGCCGGTCATGTCACTCGAATTTGTGGCATGACATCGAGCCTTACAGGGCCTAACAACTATTTTACTTACTATATTGAGAGAATTGAGTCAGTATCAGCAAGTAAGCGTATCTTCAGACTATCTTTGACTTCTAGCTACTTGTAGTTATTATATTTTCAGTTAAGTTTCAGCTTTCAGTATACTGCCTTACATACTCAGTACATTATTTCGTATTGACGTCCCTTTTCTGAGGGCGCTGCATTTCATCCATGCAGGTCAGACAGACAGACGAGTAGGCCTCTTAAATAAGTGTTGCCCGAGATCAACTTGATCGGTAAGCTCCATGTCTGTCGGAGTTTCCTTGTCTATATCCTTATGTATATCCTCTATATAAATGTATATATGTCATGAGTAGGTCGAAGAGCCATTCCGATCACAGTATATCCATTAGTAGAGACCTGTAGACATATCTTGTCAGTTAGTGCAGTACGTTGGCATTTCAGGCCTTCTATGTATATTTAGTTGGTTTGTTAGCTATAATAAGTATAACGGGCTTGTCAGCAAAGTTGTATATTGATATTTAGTCAGCATTTTCTGTCGTCTTGTAATGTGGCTCGTGGCCAAAAGTATGTCATCATATGTTCATATTCTCTTAGTTGCAAGTTTGTATGCAAGGATACGTGAGGCACAGGGTGCCGGTCTTGCCCCCAATTTCGGGGCGTGACAAAAGTGGTATCAGAGTAGTTCTGTCCTAGGGAGTCTACAAGTCGTTTCTAGTAGAATCTTTTTTATGGGTGTGTCGTGCACCACACTTTTAAGTAGGAGGCTACGGGACATTTAGGATAGCCTTTTTTCTTATTACTCTAGATCGTATGGTAGTGCTCGCTTATAAGAATTCAAAATCCGAGATTCTTTTTTTATTATTCGTAATAAGATGATACCTATATCTGGAAAGAAGGTTGAAAAGAGAGTTGTGGAAGAGCTGAGTGAGAGGGATTGGATTTTTGTATGGTGCTTACGATAAGTAAATGTGAGGTCTTTAGCAGATCATGGGTATACTTATAGGTGTAAGCTTCCTGATAAGAAGCCTTAATATGCTGCTTACGATAAGTAAATGTGAGGTCTTTAGCAGATCATGGGTTTACTTATAGGTGTAAGCTTCCTGATAAGAAGCCTTAAGGTAAGAATGCCTATCCACCTTTATGGTGAAAGACAATAAGAGATTAAGAAGATAAATACAAGTTTCAACAAGCAAAAGAAGCAAGATAAAGAAGGGTACGAGGCGCCCAGTTAACGAAGGTTAACAATGTTTATGATTCAGGCAGAGGAACGTAAGCTTTTTGAGTTATATACAATAGTAACAGAGGTATGTATAACTGGTCACAACCATTTCAGTTAGGCCTTCTGGGGGCTAATAGGTATAGCTAAGAAAAGGACTGGATATCAAGATCCATCTGGGGTTAGGGTAACCCAAATTGGTGAACGGATTACTTGCGTTAGTTGACAATGCCGAATATATTACAAATATACTAATAGATCTCCCTGTGAGACATCCAAATGGTACACTATAAAATAGTACAACTAGATATGATTAGTACAAAGATAGGCACGAAAATCCTGGAGGGGATAGATATTACCTTAGTGTGACTCTCGTCCCTAGTAGAGCAAGGACATTGAGAAACCCGAAAAGTCGATGAATGAAGAAAGGGAAGCTAAAAGCAAAAGAATATCTTATTGAAGTTTTCACAGGAAAAGGGATAGGTAGGAATATTAGCAGAGTAATGACAATAGAGATAACGAAGAATTATGAGTAAGATGTGAAACATGGATGACAACGATGGAAAAATAAAATGAAATGGCAGTATTACATAGTCGATAGTCAAGTGAACGAAAAGAAAAAAGGTGACAGGCCTTGAGACAATAAAAAGGTATAGGCTATAAAGTTATATCTTCATTTCAAGAAATAAGTTCGCGACTCTAACATGATTATCAGAAGGAAAAGTTAGATCCCAAAGTAATAAGAAATCAATACGCGCTAGTGAACAAGATAAACTAAACATGAATTAGGGGCTGAGTGATTATAATAGACGGCATCATGAGAATTTAAGATTGTGTTCTGGCAATAAAAGAACGGACAATAGAAGAATAACCCTTAAAGGTCATTCAGGAAGACACTTTCCTAAAGAAAGCAATTGCCGAAGGAATACCACAAGGAGGGTATGAGTCATTGATGATGTGAAAAAATTCCGAAGAGATAAGTGGGATATGGGTTAATATGGCATTAAATTGCAATTAAGTGGTTTTAGTGACTATGAGACAGTAAAGGTAGAATGTGACAAAAATTAGAAAAAAGATGAGATTGCACTTATTAAAAGCCTACAGATATGCTATAATTCCATAACATCATGCGAACATGATATAAAAGAAAGGAAGTAAGGGGCCATACCCAAGATGTTATTGATAGGTAAGGAGCAGTATATGAGGTAAGTTAAGACAAGGAAATAACCCAAGAAAGATCACACAAAATATGAATATGAGAATGGGTCGGCGAATAGTTAGTTGTTGATTCAGGAAGAGCCTAATCATGACTAGACAAGAGGTTATAGACAACTCAGCAGATCATGCAAGATAAATATAGTGAATTCAGCCCCGTAAATAAAAGATAGTTCCACGAGGAAGACAATCTAAAATTTAGTTCAGAAGCAGCCGTACGAGCAGATAAGTGTGGAGGTAAGTAACTAAGGATAATTACAAGTGAGCAGGAACATCAAATATTCTTTTAGGATTACGATATAATAAGTTCGCATCTTCACAAGAGTCAAAGGATCCTCTCTAAGTGCTTCAATGAAGGGTTAGCTAAGGAAATGAGGGAGAAGGCTTCAACCTAAGTATAGTGATCTAAAGAGGAAATGATCTTGTAACAATAGTTTCACAACGAAATTTTAAGCATTCCAAAGGAAAGTGGCACGTACCATGGCTAATGAATGGGAAGTAAGAATTAAAAGTGATATTTGAGATCATATGAATTGTATAAAGACTATAGCAAGTGTGGGCACTAAGATAAGCTAAGTATAGATGCAACAAGGGGCAGAAAGACCAGGAAAAATAATTGCACACGTTTAAAGAAAGCTGAGATCAAACGAAAGGAATTATTCGATCAATGATCCAGAGTTAGTACGTTATGGATACACATAAGATTTTGGAGCATTATCCAGGCACAATATTTGTTGATAATCATATAGCCATAGAAGACTTCGATATAAGATAAAAAAAGGAATTGAGCCCAGGGCTTATATAAAGGACTGAATTGATAGAAGATTGTATCATGGATATTCCATAACGCCCATGAAAGGCTAAGGTAATAATTAATACTATGAGCCACAGATCGAAAGATAGCTTAAGCCTACGTAAAGTCTGATCAGAAGGAAGAGAAAACTAAGGAATTACATCACCCAACTAAATTAGGAGCCTGATTATTGGACCTAGAATAATTATAGAAGTTATGCTTGAGAACACGACAGAATTACTCTTAATCAAATGTTAAAAACAAATAACACAACCACCATAATCTATAATGGCTCTACAAGGAAGCCAGTTAGAAGAAGTACCAGCCTTATAAGAAGTCAGTACGAAGCTCTCACCGGATTCTTTATGTACCAGAGGTGCGACTACTATAATAGAGCTTCAAGTTATGGACATAAATTACACTTGGGTGGAAGGGAGATCAAGAAACAGATAGAAGATACGATGCAACATTTTAAGGTAAGTAAGGTAAATGTGAACAATGTACGAGATACTCAAAGGCAGAAGATCTTGAATAGTCCATAATTCGGATAGAAGGCTATAAGTACGGGAATCCAATAACCGTGAATGATAAAGGCATCGTCGGCGGCATGTCTTTCAGCCTATGATTTCTTAGTACTGAGATGTCTAGTTAAGATAATAGAGAAAAGTTAGAGACGATGTGATGTCTCGCTAGACGTTGCAGAATAACATAAGAAAATCTATGATGCAAGTAAGTTGAAGAAAAGTTTATAAATGGATATATATAGGTCACAACCTAAAGTATGGTAGAGCTATAAAGTTTTAAAGAAGCATGAGTAAGGATGAGAAAATACAAGTGAGAAGGTGTCGAGAATGGATAAGTCTTTAGGATTAAGCCATGAAAACAAGAGGAGAAGATAGTTTCTCTATGTTGTACAAAGCTCACTATAGATTTAATGAACTGAAATGAGCCTAAGATTAATAGCATTTAGAAGGAATGAAATGCTGACCTGGTAAGAAAAATTAGGGTATAATTGTGACAGATACAGGATGATGTTTGGGCCTTCGTATAAATAATGATTTGGAAAAAAAGGAGAAGGGGAGGAGAAAAGATTTCGCCGGTGGCACAAAATTAGAATACCCCCATAAGGTGAATCACATTAAGGCACTATAAAATATGATTATGGGAATCACTTTGAATATTCCTTAGGGTAACGCAAGCCCTAGGGGCAAAGTATCACGTAAGCAATTTCAAGTTATCACTGGTATATTGTAGATCAATATAGAGGTGAATCAATAATAGATGAACAAAAGTCACAAAGTATGAGATGAGATTAGGCCATCATTCTAAAGATGAGCAGTAATGAGGAAGCATTAAAGGACTTCAAATTATACATATGGAATAAGCAATGAGAGTAAGCTGGGATTTGGTAACAGACCCCAGCAACGATAAATTAAAGTAAGAGTTATTGCAGTAAATTCATACGGATGGCTGACGGATATATATGATGAGATATGGAAATATTCGTGAATTAAACAAAGTACCGAGCGAAGAAATTTAGTATACTCATAGATGCCCAAGGGACAAATTATCAGGCTCTACATATGAAGCCTAGAGATTGGGCACACTTACAAGGTCAAAGTTGTACAGGTTGCATGATAAAAGGTAGCAAGAATTATGAGATTGGAAGGATTCTGACTACAAGTTGTGATATGAGAAGGAGGCCTAAGGGGGGAATGCCATGGGCTTTGGAATAATTCATAGAACAGTGCCTAGATGGCAAGGGAAATTCTAAAGTATTCGGAAGATATCAGTTATGAAAATGATAAGAGCATCAGTCGACATTCGAGGACAAATGTTCCAAAGGGGGAATAATGTTACGCCCCGCAGTATTACATCGATGTTACGCTATGCAGTAATATATTATAATGATGTTACGACCAGCAATATTAAGTTACAACAGTACTGCACCCAGCAATATTACATTAAGGGGATGTTACGCTTCGTAGTATTAAGTTACGACAGTGTTGCAGCCAGCAATATTACATTACGGTGATGTCGTGCTTCGTAGTATTAAGTTACGAAGATGTTGCACCCTGAAGTATTATACGTTAAATTTATCGTAAGGTAATTGACATCAGTCCAAGTAAAAGATCAATTGAAGATTATAAGGACTATGCTAGTTATAGCAAGCGAAAAGTAAGTTCCATGAAAAATGAACGATACACGAATTAAGGAAAATGAGCTTCATCGAATGTTGTCGATTTGGAATAAAATACAGTCCGAGTTATAATATCCAATAATTACGGACTGGTATCATACAAGGTATCATATGACCGTAATAGTATGATGCATAAAATATATTAAAAGTGAGTAATATTTTAAGTAAGTGGGAATATTTCTCAAATTTTTCGGATAATTGGTTAGTTACCAAATAACGGGACATTACCCGATTAACTGATAAGTGGATAAAAATTTAATAATTACTCACCCCACGTGACAGCTAGCCACATTTTAAAACTATGACTCTTAGTATATATTCATTAGGTGGCAACTTAAAGTACTAATTAAGAGACACTTCACCAATTTGAGTACAAGACTTGTAAATTAATAAATACACTTTGAATAAAGAGACTTTCAACCAGTATGTTTCATATATTAAGTTCAAAATGATATGATAGCAATTCATATGTGGGCCTTTTACCTTGGCAATGAAATTGCTACGAAAATGCCTGCGAAACTCCTTCATAACAGAACCTTAGAAAATCTTTCAATTCAAGTTCGACATTAACTACGAGACTGTATTCAACCAAAAACAACTCCAACAAGACTTCAAACGTTGGAACGAACAAAGCTAAGAATTAGATTACATCTAATTATATTTTTGGTCTTAAAGCCCAAAAAAAAAAGGCTAGAAGCAGAAGGAAATTTCGTTCCAATTTCAAAATACAAGTATAAATTCTGTTCAAGAATTTTGCAGAAGCAAGTTCGTTCAAATAATTCAAGAAACAAATATGTTAAGGCTAAGCTCTTCCTTCATTTTGCATGATCTCATCATTACGCAAGTTTGGTAACAAGCCATAGAGAAAAATTATTATTCCGAAATTTGTGTATATTTTGTTGTCTAGCAAGTTACGTATATCTTTCTAGTTTTTTAAGTTATAATATTCTCCTTATCGGGTCTTTATATTCAATTGAGTATTTTCCTCTTCCAATCAAGAGAGAAGAGAGTTTATATATACAATATTAAAAGTATTTCCATTATCATTGAGCTATAATCGATAGGCAGGCCCCTATTGGACAACCTCGGATCAGATGGTAAGTTATATGGCGATCCTATTGTGGCCGAGCGTATATGAGCGAGCCCAATTGGTCAAGATACAGAGCTTAGTATGGCCGAGCTCTAATGAGCAATCCTACTATAGCAGAGCAGAGATATAGGTACACCTAGCCTTAGAGGGCCAGACAACTATTTTACTTACTATATTGAGATAAATGAGTCAGTATCAGCAAATAAGCATATCTTTAGATTATCTTTGACTTTCAGCTACTTGCAGTTATTATATTATCAGTTCAGTTTCAGCTTTTAGTATATTGCCTTACATACTCAGTATATATTTCGTACTGACGTCCTTTTTTCTGGGGGCGCTGCATTTCATTGTGTAGGTCAGACAGACAGACGAGTAGGCCTCTTCAATAAGTATTGCCCGAGTTCAGCTTGATAGGTAAGCTCCATGCCTTTTGGAGTTTCGGTGTCTAGAGCCTTATATATACCTTGTATATATGTATATATGTCATGTGTAGGTCGGAGAGATATTTCGATCACAGTATATTTATTAGTAGAGGTTTGTAGACATATCTTGTCAGTTAGTGAAGTATGTTGGGATTTCAAGCCTTGTATGTATATTTGGTTGGTTTGTCAGCTGTAAAAAATATAACGGCCTTGTCGGCCAAGTTTTATATTGATATTTAGTCAGCATTCGCTGTCGTCTTGCAATGTGGCCCATGACCAAAAGTATGACATTATATATTCAGAGTCCCTTAGTTGCAAGTTGGTATGTAAGGATATGTCAGGCACTGGGTGCCGGTCTCGCCCCCAAGTTCGGGGCGTGACAGGTGTTCAACCATAAACCCCGAGAGAGTGCCAAATACGGAGCCATTTGATATTAGTTTTGTATAACGCTCGAAACACGTATATAGGCACAGACCCCGTAAGGAATGCGCAAAGAGAAGATCGAGCCAGAGGCTGGAAACACGAGGAATGAAAGAATGAGCAGTCAGCCTCCAAGTGATATTAGAGATGCTATAAGCTTAGAAAGCTCCCATAGATCAACTTTAGAGTCAAAATAAAACTCCGCACACAGCCGAACAAGTGAACACTCGTTGTGCTGAACCAACGCTAGAAAGGCCCCATGAAAATGGCTTGGGGACTGACTCCGCTATTATGAAAATGCTCGATGAACTAACCAAAAGAATTGAGTTCGGAGAAAAGAAAATTGAAGAAAATCAAAAAAAGGCGGAGACATAAAATTCAAGGGTCCACTAGATACCAGGAGCACCTCCGATTTTGAAAGGACTAGACTCAAAAAAATTCATACAAAAACCTTTCCCTCAAGTGCAGCTCCAATGCCCATTACCAAGAAGTTTCGTATACCCGATATACCGAAATACAACGGAACAACTGACCCTAACAAATATATTACTTCATACACTTGTGGAATCAAAAGAATTGACTTGAATGACGACGAAAGCGAGTCAGTATTATTGAAAAAAATTTAGGGAAACACTATCAAAAGGAAATATGATCTGGTATCACAACATAGCTCCTAACTCTATTGATTCATTTGCTATGTTGGCGGAACCTTCATGAAAGCACATGCCGGGGCCATAAAGGTGGCCACAGGAAAATCATACGTCTTCAAAATAAAACAAAGGGTTGACAAGATGCTAAGAAAATTTGTTTCCAGGTTTCAGATGGAAAGAATGGAATTACCACTGGTCTCCTAGACTGGGCAGTTTAGGCCTTTATGAAAGGTTTGAATGAAAGAAGCTCAATTGTATCTCGATAGATAAAGCAAAACTTGATAGAATATCCAGTTGTGACATGGTCGGATGTGCACAATTATTATCAGTCAAAGAGAAGGGTCGAGGAGGATCAGTTGGGAGCCCCCTCAGGCTTAGTTCATCCTAATAGATTCGTAACCAAGCCCAGAGGGGCACAGATCAAGGGTCAAGATTCAACAAAGAACGGTATCAAACTTACATAGAATATCGAAGGAAACTTTCAAGGCGTAGCATACCTCGGAATCATCAAAAAGCAGATCGAGGCCAAATTTCCTAGTGACTCGTGAGCAAAATCGGGTTCGATAGACGATCGAGACTTTGGAGGCACCCAGATTATCAGAATACAACTTCATTGTCGACGCCTTGAGTATCATCTCAGCCATTGGCAAAATTAAAGATAATAGATGGCCCAAGACTATACAGACCGATCCTTCTCAGAGGAACCCCAACTTAATGTGTAAGTATCATGGTACCCGCGGGCATAGGACCGAGGATTGCATGCATCTTAGAGAGGAGGTAGCTTGATTATTCAACGAGGGGAACTTTCATGAATTTCTTAGTGATCGGGCTGAGAAAGAGATGCAAATAGGAAAAAATAACCTGAAGAACCTCAACATGCCATTCACATAATCATCAGTGGAGTTGATGTCCTATAAGGACCTATATTCCGATGTACCAAAGTATCCATCACAAACAAGAAACGGACTCCGAGCTATGTGTCCGAGGATGATCTATCATTCTGCAATGAGGAAGTAGAGGACGTATCCTAGCCTCACAACGACACCTCGTAATCTCTATCCTTTTAACAAAATTTAGGTTAAACATATTTTAGTATGAACACAATCAGATCGAGGGTCATAAAATAACTCGGCCTGCAAAATCAGATTGTACCTGCATCCTGGGTGCTGAATGGCTTCAATATGGCAATAACATAACGAAGGGAGAAATTATCTTGCTAGTAAACGTAGCCGGGATAATACAAGACACTAGGTTCCATGTCATTGAAGGTGACATGAGGTATAACGCACTCATCGGGAGGCCATGGATACACAACATGAGCGCAGTGCCTTCGACTCTCCATCAGATGATAAAGTTCCCGACAGAGGAAGGAGTGAAAATGGTCCACGGAGAACAACATGCTGCAAAAATGATATTTGCAATTGAGGATGTGTTGTTAATACTGGAACCCTTGACCACGGAGAAGTCGAGCCCCGAAAGAAAATAGGTGGCTAAGTAGAAATCACAGCTCCAAGCCTAGACATAAGCAGGATAACATGTAATCGATGGCAAAGAAGGGAACTCCTTAGCACCTCTAACCTTTGTTGTCCCCGAGACGCCTGATGCTACCAGGTCAACTACTCAAGAGAAAGGTACACCTGGGAACGGGATTAACCCTTGAACTCAGGAAAAAAACTCATTTAGTTTCTTATGGATAATATGGATTGCATTACTTGGACCCATTTAGATATGAAAGGGATTCCGCCGCAAATCACCACATATAGGCAGAGCAACAGTCCCGGGTTAAAACTAGTATAACAAAAAGGGAGGCCCTTAGTTCGAAAAGCCTCATATCAACATCCAATCAACAGGATGTTCCAAGAATAAACAGGTAAAATAATGAAAGCATTTATTGATGATAAGACAGGTTAGGTCCCTGTGCGCAGAGAACCATTTTAATTCGTTTTCAAGAAATAGTCATTGTTTCGGGACAATGCGACATGAAGCTTAACCTAGAGAAACATACCTTTGGAGTTGGCATGGGTAAGTTTCTCAGCTTCACGAATTCAAATTGGGGCATCAGAATCATCCCCGACCAAGTCAACGCTCTCGAATATATCACGATCACAGATAGAAAGATAGGACCGTATTAAGCCCTCGGAGTCGTTGATAAATAATCCTACAAGCTTGGCATGATAAAATCTCTTAATGGTTCGTGATCTCGAAGACACCCCTTCTTACACGAAGGACTTAAGGTTTGTTTTTTTGGCAATCCGCTAGGCAAGTGCCTAGGGTTAGTTTTTATTATTAAAAGAAAAGAACATACCACAATTAGGAAAGTACAAATAAGGAGGACAATAGAACCGGTATTGTTACCATATAACACAAATCGAGCTAAACCTTATCTTACTAATCGTATTGAGGCCTAAAAAAGCCTCACCTACTAGCATGCATGTAAAAAATAAGAACTAGAGAGTACCAAATATTCAATGATCATCACAAAGTTTATAACATACTCTATTATGGTATTACAATGAGAATACTAAGAAAGTGGTAAAATAGAATGTAGTACCAATTTGTTTCTTGTCCGTTCTTTTCCAAACATGTAAAATCTTCAATTTGAAATTCTTTGTTATTTTCCTCAATCGCATTCAAAATTCATTCAAAAAACATCATTTCTTTTTTGAACGGTTGGACCTCGTTAATGTAGTTGGGGAAATCTTCTTTTGTTTGGCAATTATCATTGGAGGTCGCCTAACATTTAAAAACTCACTAACCTTGTCGTCCCAACTATTTTTCCTTGTATGTGCCTTCTTTATTTTGCCACTATGCATTTGTCACGATCCCAAATCCCGGTCCTGATGGTGCCCAACATAATTTCTAGGCAAGCCCGACCATTTACACTCTTAACCCGAGCATGAAGCTCAAAACCAGTTATTTGGATATCATTAATAACAATGAAACTAAAAGATTACGCTGAATATCACTATAACACAGAATATACTCCCAAAGACCTGGGGGTCATGAGTCTAGAGCCTCTAACAATACAGTGTGACAAGAATCCAAATAATACAATGTCTCAAACCTACAGAAAGATAATTAACGGGATAGGGGAGGAGTCGGGTCCTGCGGACGCCAGGCAGCTACCTCGACTACTCCGAACGAAACTCTGAAGTCAGCAGAAAACTCAGCTAGCTCCCGAAGTACCTGAATCTGCACACATGGTGCAGGGAGTAAAGTGAGTACTTCCAACTCAATGGTAATAGACATGTATAATGACTGAAAGTAAGAAATCCCGAAATACCACAATGCAAAGCTATAACCAATACTCCTACACATTTAACAGTATAACCTCAATGAGTATTAACAGATAGAGCAGACAAGTATTAATGCATGAATGCAATGCAATGCACATGACCGCTGCGGCGCGCAGCCCGATCCATTCGGGTACCCGCGCTCACTGTGGGGTTTCAGACTCCGGAGAGGCTTCTAAAGCCCAAGCGCAATATCATAGTAACATACGCTGCGGCGTGCAACCCAATCCACTATCAGTCCAGCTATATGCATGCAAGCCACACAGGCACAGTCAAACTTACCATATTTAGTTCTGATTATCAGTAATTATAAATTAGGGGTTCAAAACCTTAGAATTTTGCTAGTCATTTCAAGACAATGTTTAGCTCAGGACTGATATCATGAAAGCATGCTATATATCATGGAAACAATGATAACAATCCCTACGGGATCCAAATAACCGGCACGCAGCCCAAAGATATCCATAACCATCCAAGTAGGAGGTTTACCAACTAATTTTCTAGCCAACAACACAGTACAACATCACTCGGGCGGACTAAGCCATAGTCCCCAATCACAATCGACCCCGCACTCATCATAGAGTACGTGTCTCGCCTCAATATAGCATCACAGTGTGATATACCGGGGTTTTAAACTCTCAGGTCATCATCCACATCTGTTACTCACCTCGAACCGGCCACGAGACTAGTCCGCTAAGCCTTTCCCTCTTGAATAAACCTCCTCAGGTGCCAAATCTAATCAAAACCACAAAGAATACATTAAAATATGCTAATGGAACATAATTCAATCAAAAGAAATGAAAAAAACACCCAAAAACACGAAGTTGGCAAAACCCGAGCCCCGGGCCCACTTCTCGAAAAATTAAGAAGTTCACATTTCCGCAATTCTCGTCTCACCACGAGTCCGTACATACCAAATACACAAGAATCGGTGTCCATTTGACCCCTCAAATCGTCAATTTAAACTCTCTTAGGCTTCAACCCCTAACCTCCATTTTTACCCTTTGATTAATTAAATTTTCAGTGTTTAGTCCTTGTTTGCATACCATAACAACACTATTCGAGGCTACAAATTCATACCTGATGGAATCTCCTTCGAATCCTTTCCAAATCGCCCAAAATCGCCTCTCCCCGAAGTCCAAAAATGTTTTTCCAACTTCTGAAATTTCGATAACACTGTTTCATTAAACCCTCAGCATTTTTCGCTTCTGCGGCCATTCGACCGCTTATGAGGTTCTCATTAAACTCCCCAAAAATTGCTTATGCGATCAGGCATCCGCTTCTGCGGTTCCCCATCTTCCGCTTCTGCGGTGATTTCTCCGCTTTTGCGGATCCGCTAACGCGACCAGACTTCTGCTTTTGCGAAATTCTCTTGGGCTCCCCTTGGCCGCTTCTACGGCTCTCCCACCGCATCTGCGGAACCGCTTAAGCGGCTCCTTTTCCGCAGATGCGGAAACAACAGAAGGCTTAAGGATCTGCTGTAACACCGAGCTTCCAACTTCTATTTAATCATCCGAATTCACCCCGATGCCCCCCGGGACCTCAACCAAAAGCACAGACATGATTTAATACTACATTCAAACTTGCTTGAATCGTCAAAACGCTAACGTTAACATCAAAATCCTCACTTATGATCAAATCAAAGCCTAAATTTCTTAAAAACTTTCGAATTGCATATTCGATCAAAAACCCGACCAAACGATGTCCGAATGACCTGAAAATTTGCAGACATATCCAAAATCACCTAACAAAGCTACTGCAACTCTCAGAATTCCATTCCGACCCATGATCAAAATCTCGCCTATCAACCGGAATTCGCCAAAATTCCAACTTCGCCAATTCAAGCCTAATTCTACACCGGACCTCCAAATTCAATTCTGATC